>UELU01136114.1:1878-62992 GCA_900490025.1 Megastigmus dorsalis | reverse complement strand
TTGAGCGGTATAATACGCATAACTGCGAAAAGCGTCAAATTGTCTTATAAACAAATAAAAAGTACATTTTACGCTAATTTTTTTTTACTTATCGTGGGTCCCGATTATTACCATCGCTGAGCGCAGAACTTTTACCCGTTTTTTTTTGACAGTGATAGAGCCATAAAGTCATGAATACCTCCCGGCACGCGATCCGGCTTAGACGTGCACATACTCCACTAATAATATATAATTCTATATTAGACTACGTGTCATTATTTATTACACATTTCCCAAAAGCCTTATAAACTAATTATCTACATGATAATACAACATCTACATAACTATTTATGAGTAAGCAATTGTGTTTTTACTATAGAAATATAAACATTTCAACCTAATGAACAAAGCTTGATATTTACGAAACAGATTTTAGATTTTCAATCTTCTATTTTAAAAAGCTTTTTTGTACAATAAGATAATATCCAAGAAAACAAATTTCATTAACTTATTTTAGAATAAAATTAATAAGTATGACCTTGTGATTCCTAATATAAAACTGTCGAGTCCTGTGTTTCGTCTTTAACGACCCATAAAATTTTCTCAGAAATTTAAAAAAAAGGCAATAATGAAAGCATAAAATATCCTGCCGAAAAACGAACTACGAATTTTTTGTTATATTTTTGTTTGTAAAATTACATAGTAATTAATGATATTATTTTATCATAACTAAACTCAAAAACTAGATTTCATATCCGCCCTAGTTTATATATGCTTTTTTTAATAAGTTATGTAAATTGGCGTAATTATAAAGTTATATCACTTATTGCAACATTGCATTCAAAGGGGAATATATGAGAAAGTATTCCTTAAAGAAATTTAGCTTTCTTAAGTTTATGTAATGTAATCTACATGTGCGGATTCAAAAGCATATTTGTTTTCAAAATATTAGCAATATTTTACATATTATCATTGTTATAACCACCACACTACGATTTCTTTATTCTTTTATAATAAAAATATTAAAGTAATCAATTAAGCTGTAATTCATTGAAAAATTAAAGTGTGACATATAGTTTATACTTCAATGCAAATAATTACAAGAATCTACCTCGGAAAAAATAAATTTTTCTAATTGTCAAAATTTATAATCAACAGCTCTATTTTGAACGCATACTTAAGGTATGATTCCAAGAGCATTTTTATTAATAATTAATAATCTGCTTTTAATCTTATCAATACTTCATTATATTCTCTTTTATGATGTAAATTTAAATTAAATTGAATTAAATTTATCAAATATGACAAATGCATTTATATACTTTATCATCATTTTTACACGTGCTCAGTGACTGGTTCTCTTTCACCTATAGCTCTCTATATTTCGAAGAAATTTAATTTAAGTAATTAGCTTTTTAGAATGAGAAAAAAGTTGCGTCCGCCATGTAAAGATTTATGAATATTGAATCACGAACACAAAAAACGCACCGCCTTCATTATGAGAAATTAAAATTCAGTTTAAAGTGTTTTTATACCCAAAAGGCCATCGCACTTCCGACTTAATAGCCAACTTTTTCCAATTACAATGTATAAAAAGCGTAGAAGCTTTAATTTATTAAATACATCGAAATGCTGAAATAAATACTGATTAATAATCAAATATGTTTTCACTTTGCAAATAGCGATAAAAGGTGTATGGTAGTGTTCGAATTGCGAAATTTAGAAAATTGTTAAATACTTAGAGAATACTTAGAGAATCAAAGAATAATTAAGAATCATATTTTTATTTTTATTTAAAGTAATAATTTCAAAAGATTAAAGTTTTTGTAAGTTACTGCATAAATAGATTTATCAATATTGATAACGTTAAAAATATCGTTTATATTTGACTCCTTTTTATCTACTTCATACATTTGAGTTTTCATTTAAGCTAAAAAAGGAAAAAAATATGGATTGCTTTTTAACATCCCTGTTGAAATGGTCCGATAGAACCACATGAAAATGGTGCAGAAACCATATTTTCAACAGGGATAAACTAGCAATATATGAAGTAAAAAAAAATACGTTTTTCAACGTATAAATACATTTATCTTATACTGTATAAATATACTTAGTAATTCTGTCTATAGATTCTGTGCATTATAGATATATATGAATAGAAGTGTTTAAAAATCAGCATTTAGTTAAGATAACGCATTTTATAATTGTTTACAGAATAAAACAAATAATTAGTCCCCAATAGAAAAAATTATTGTACTTAGTATTGACAATATTATTTATTGACATCTGTTTTTAAAATTTATCCATGATTTTTATCTATGATTTATCCATGATTTCATTATATAAATAACTTAGCTTCATAAACTAATGCTATTTAAGATAATTTTGCTTGAAAAATATGCCAAAATTGAATCTAGCAACAAAGGACAATATTGTCCTTTATTTTATATGGATATTCGTATATACGAATATTCAGGCTTCATTTGAATTTACGCTCAAATGCATGGGCAAGCACACTATAATTTCGTTTCTCATTGGAAAATAAATTTATTTGCGAGATACAAGTATTCCCTCAAATTAGCATAGCATAATAAAAATCTGCCGGGAGTACAGTAATTCATTAAATAAACATAAATCATTAATATACAGACACACTTGAACTTTGAGTCGAATATTTTTTTTAATCGTAAAATAACCAGTTTGGCCAATCTCCTTCTTCGCACAAGACTTCACAAGTCGCCGTGTCCGCGACCACTTTGGAATTTCATATATCTGCCGCTATATACATATATGACCATAGCGAACCAAAGCGGAATATTCAAGC
This sequence comes from Megastigmus dorsalis, assembly GCA_900490025.1. Classification (NCBI taxonomy): domain Eukaryota; kingdom Metazoa; phylum Arthropoda; class Insecta; order Hymenoptera; family Megastigmidae; genus Megastigmus; species Megastigmus dorsalis. The sequence goes on along the minus strand of UELU01136114.1, from coordinate 60,189 downwards.
CCGTGCGCTAACGTCATAAGCTGGAGGAGAACGATATTCTCGTTCTATCCCGCGCAAACGAGCGTCATTATTTTTTTTGTTCATCTCGTTTGTAAAGCCGAGATTTGTTGACGGACTGCGATGCGTAATTCGGTGAGATGTTTTTCATAAAACATTCATCTGCCGATGCGACGTTTTATATCGTCGATTCACCGATTTCTCTTTACCTTATATGTATATAAAGTACGTTTTGTCCGATACACGCGTGTTTGTTAAGTGTAGGCTATATCGGAGAGTCCGGAAATTTCGGTGTTACATAAGCGAGGATAGCAAAGGCACAACCAAAAGCAATGTCTCTTTCTTTGCTATACGATTCGTTTGCATATATATACATATACAGGGTGTCTGAAAAGTTCCGGAACGGCACATAACTTCTGAACTAAGTATGGCAGAAACAAACTAAGATATATGGTTGTAAACCTTCAAGGTCATTTAAAGGTCAAGTCGATTTTTTTAAATGGGACCCCCTATATTTGACCCCGCACGGAGAGAAATGGTCTTAGAAAAATTACCAGACTTCTTTAGTAATGGTGGGACAGACTCTGAAAACGGACCTTTTTGTTATTTCTTTAGCAATTTTTATTATTCGTGTAGCCTATAATCATAATCGAGATACTAAAATCTAATAAGTAATGGTCGTAAATTTTATTAAATAGTACAGTGAAATTCTACATTTATACTAATTACAAACGAATTAGAATAATATCATTAGTAGATTTAGTAAATTTTATTACATATATATCAATTTGTACTGAAATCGGTAAGAAATTTTGCTAAAAAGTATGGTAGTTTTTCTTATCGGTGTATTAGCTAAGCATTTTACTAGACTGTGTGCTAAAATTTCCTACCACTTTAAGGAATACGTGTGAGGGTGAATGTTCCTTACTTTCTCCGGCACCTATTGGTCCGAAAAACAGGAATTGGAACTTCGCTTTCCCCAACGTCTCAAAATATAAAGTGTCTGTTCGTATAAAACATAGAAGCAGGGAATATAATACTATTCATAAATGTTATTTGCAAAACATAAGGTATAATAACTAATTTACGTTATAATAATTCTTGATTATAATACTTAGAAGAAACAATAGATCAGTTATAATATTCTAAAATAATATAACATAATTGTTGTTTAACTAAGTTTGGTCATTTTTGAACAAAGCATACATATTTTATACGAATAAAATTGGTTTTATATTACACTTTTAATATTAAAGGTTTTAACAATTATTAAGAAAAAGGAAAAATAATATCTGTGCTTTGTTCACGCATTGTATTCTATACTTTCTTGGATTCTTTCCTAAACTTCAAGTCTGTCCCCAAATTAGAAAGATTCTAAAAAGATTCTAGAAAAAGTACTATATTATTTATTAATTTGGGGACAGACAATTTCTCTCCGTGCGGAAATGAAAAGAGTGGAAAAATTTACTTTCAAACATGGCCTTGACCATTTTTAAATTTTGACCTTGGAAGGTCATGGTCAATGTCAAACCCAGGTTCGGTTCGATAACTTGAAAACCAGAAGTCGTAGAAGGAAACATCGAAGACATAATATTCATGATTTTTCCCCGGCTATCCAATGGTTACCTTTAACTTGACCTTGACCATGAACCCATATTTGAACGTAAAATTTTCCACTCTATTCATTTCCGGGGTCAAAAATAGGGGTTCCCTTTTAAAAAATCTACTTGACCTTTAAATGACCTTGAAGGTCATGGTCAAGGTGAAATTCAAGGTTACCATCAGATAGCTGGGGAAAAATCCTAACAACTGTATATCTTAGTTTTTTTCTACCATTGTTAGTTTAGAAGTTATCGTGCTGTTCCGGAATTTTTCAGACACCCTGTATATATATTTATATACGCGAACGTGATTGAAGATGACACTTCTAAGCTTTGATGCTTATTTTGCTAGCATTATCGAGGCTTCCACTATGTAAGACTGACGATGTCTTTTTTTCTTGACTCGCGCTCTTTCTTCGAGCTATGCGTAATATTATTCTTCAGGGAATGAGAGTTGCTCGGAACAGCCGGGCGCAAAAAGCTTGAAAATGCAAAAAACAGACTTGGGACTTTGTACGATGAGCGAACAATTGAGTTTTTTATTAGCCGATTATTCCGCGACACGTGCGAAATGTATACATATAGTAATGCATGTATTCATTCGACAACATTTCCACACGCTAATTATATTTATAAGTTTGTGCACTTTATTGTTTTACGCTACTTCTTATCGGTTGCTTTTAGCTTACAATTTGTTTTTAATGCACTTAATCTTTAAGTGGATTCTAGAATAATTTAATTTAATTTGGTCTTGGAATTATTGATCTATGAAAGATTTTCATATATAACAAATAAGCATACTAATACGATTTTAAAAATAAAATATTATGAAAGACTTTCTATATTACGTAAATATTTTCTACTGAATAAGATTTGGTATTGTTTCAATTAGAACGTAATTAAACTTCAATGAAATAAGAGAAGGTTTTACAACTACTCCCAAAGAGAAGGCTTTGTTTAAAATAGCTTTTTCGAGTTTATGTGACGAGTAGGAAAAGCTTAAGAATAATAATGTTATTTTAAATTCAGATAATAGATGATTTTGCAGTTCCTATATAGCCCCGATTTTACATAATATTATTACTGCACAATTATACATAAATATACTGTTTCTTCAGAATTAAATCACAGCAGGAAATCTCATTTTGATTAATGTCTGCAAACATTTAGAACTTTTAAAAAGTAGCTGACATCATTCAACAATAAGTTATTTCAATAGCGTACGTCAACTTTGCACTTTTACTTACAATTTATAAGGACCATTCGTCCGATACACATCAGTATTTTCTTTAACGAGCACATTTCTTCGCCTGATGGCACTTCGTGCTTTCTCTTTATTATCTAACAGACAAATGTAAATAATGCAAATGAAAAGTAAATAAGAAAATATTTTTTTTGCGTTAAAGTACAAACAATAATGAAAGGAATACATGTCACGTCTATGGGAAAACCTGTCTCTAATGGGAAACAATTAAATTATACAGTTATATAGATTACAGTTGAAGGAATATTTGTCGAAAAGAATAAGTTTTCCGAATTCTATAGGTAAACTCTTAAATATGCGATGACATAAGCTAATCTTTCAAAGTAATTAAGAAGTCACATTATATTTTTTTTTTTTAATTTATGGCTACTGATATTCCTATAAATATACTGACTGTGTTTAAGTTGCAACGTTAAGCATGTAACACATCAATAAATTACTCTGTAAATTACAAAGTTGATTTTTTTTGTAAAATCCTTATTGTCTCATTAATAAAGTAGCTTATAAGGTCCTAAATCCACATTACTGTCTTTCAAAAGTTGCAGTGGAAAATAGATCCGATTCTTACCTTATATATCATATTTCACGTGATTTTTTTATTATCACCTTTAATTTCAATGTATGTTAGTAATTTCTATGCCGAAAAGTCGTGACATGCTTACGAAGAACGCTTAAAGTAGAAAATTGTGTATCTCATAAAATGTCATTCATGAATGAACGCCTTTGAATATGACTGATTATTGGATTGAAAGAAAAAAGAATTTTGGGAACGCACTGGTATTATCGATATTTTCTAAGAATCATTGACAATTATTGCGCATACTGCATTAACGATCATCGACTCGTCTTCGTTTTGACAGCGGAAAATAGGCGAAAGAATACCAATAGAGAATTGATTAGATTACGTGTCTTAGTGCTATTTATCTGAAATCTGCATTAATAAACGTTTGTGCTACAAAAATCTAGAAGAATACAACATTCTACGAAACTACAGTATAATTGAAGACTTTGTGAAATTTAAAAGGCTTAATATATATCTCTTGCTTTCCAGTATCAAAGAGAAGTAATTTATTTTGTCTTGTATGCTTTTCTTATTGCATCGAGTAATAAGTCATTCTGGAGTAATAATAATTTAATTTATCATTTAAATATAAACATGCTTATATTTTTAGTATAAGATATTTCGGTTACTTTGAAATTCAAACTGTTGATTTCTCTTTTAAATAAATTCAAAAGTAAATCCTCATAATTCATAAGTTTTTTATTTCTAACGTAATTACATACAGAGATACTTAAAACACAAGCTATGATCCAATATTTAACGTGATTCGCCATAAAAAATGTAATAAATATATTTATTCGCAAAATCATAAATGTAATGAACTTCAAAACAAGTACTATCCCGTACAGATTATTAATTCGTTGATAAATACTAGATTGTATAAAAAACAATAGATTTATCTTCATAAAGCAACATAGTTACAAGTTTATTCAGAGCTAACTTAGTTCCAAATGAATTTTTCTGTATATCAATGATCGATGAATCGTAAACAAAATAATAGCTAATGGAAATTTATATGTCGTTAAACTCTTGAAAGTGAATCAACGCAAAAGCATCCATCCGTCTAAGTGAACTCAGCTGCAAATAATATATATCTATTCTTAAAAAACGTGTGTATATCTGTATATATAAATATGTATATTAAATAATAACGATAAAAAATAATCTATTATAGATATGCACATACTTACAGAATGTATAGTTCTTCAATTTGTAATAAACGTGTCTCAATAAAGCGATGAACCAATATCTAGACCGATGTAGAGCTAAGATCCACGAATAGGGGAAGGTGGGGTGATATGGATATTGGTATTAATTAATGCGCTAATCATTTTTACTGAAACTTTCTTTAAAAAAAAATGTTATAAAATCATACGATTATTTTGTATACAAGTACAAAATAATTAGTAAGTAGCTACTATACGAATAAGTATTGAATTTGTTTTTTAAATCGAAAAAATTTTTTAGGTTAAAAAGTACAATTTCAAAGTATAATGGTCGCGGTGCGCCGCGCCTTAGGCTTCGTCTGCATGAACTCATACTTGCCAGCGGCGCTGCTACCGCGCGCCTTGATTTTAAATGAGACATATTATATTGGAATAGAAAATAAAAATATGCTAATACTTCAAATACTGGTTTCAATCGTACATTTAAAAAAGAAACGGTAAACAAAAACCATAATCGATTTAAAAAATAGGTTGTTGCCATTTATAACCGATTTATTTAACATATAGAACTCATTGCACCCCATGTCTGAGGCGAGATGGGTTTTTCAATCAAAGACTTAAGTGATTAATTAACCGTTTCACGGTGTTACTATAATATTTATGAATATTGATTTACTGCTTTTGAAATATTCTTAACCCATATAGCCCCACGAAAGAAAACCCATACCGCCCCCTCCCCTCCCCTCCCCTAAACGTATAAATGCGCATATAATGGACAATGCGAACGTCGCAATATACCGCTGGCATTGAGATATGCGAGAAATGCATTAACCGCGCGAAAACAAATTCAACGCATTTGCACATGTTGTATACACTTGCGACTTGCAGGTCTTGTGCGGAATACACAACCTTATATAGAAGGGGGGATCGCCCTCTCGCGTCTGTGCGTTTTTTCTCATTGTTACGTTTTCTCTCGAGCTCCTATATAACGTCAAGTGTGTGAAATACGAGCACAGGCGCCTTCTTTGAATTTATCGTCCAACACAGCATATGCACTATGCCATTGTACGAGGAAACAACGAAGGCATCAGTCGTCGCGTTAATCGTTGCATTGATAATGTTCACGCTCCCAATGATTGTATATTGCACATTAAGCGTGCCTATGCATATGCACATGTGTAAGTTGAAAATTGTCTTGCCTCCTACTGGTCGTGAAATCGTTGCGAGATTGTTAGTGATACATTTCGGGCGACGGCATTGAAAAAAATTATGTCAATGAACAAATATATTTGAACTGCTAGAAAATCGAGAATATTCTGAAAAAAATAGTACTATATCTAATCGTATGTATGTTACAGTCATCGTGATGATTTGGTCTATTGTCTGGGAATATGTAGTCTCACATGGTACTGTGGGAGATTTGCTTCTACTTTGATTTATTTGCAATTGCTTGTAACATTTTCCCATTTCATTATCGTTAATTATTCGATTAAGAAGCACATATAAAGCACCAAATCTCCCAACGTTTATAATATTTATATTTAGGTATATACTTTAAAGTAATAATATAATGCAAAGAGTGTAAGTTATTCATTAAAGTATAGTTTAAATTTATCGAATTTTTGTAATTACTCTAAAATAGCTTTGTTATATTTACATAGATTATATACTTTGCGCTTATTGATATGAACACTTCTATATGTGCAAACATTGTACAAACATTGTTACTTCATTTTTTTAAGCAACGTACACTAAAAAATACAATGTACGGATATAAACATAATTGCATGGTCTGGTTTGATTGGGATTTTATCGTCAATGATTATGTTGATGACTCATATAAAAACAAATATTCAATGAATTAAAGTGTCTCGCTGATTAAGATTACCAGCCCCTTCTGATTGAATAAAATGCAAAGTGATTTCCGCATTTGTCTTAATAAAATATTACTTAACATATTAAAAAAATTAAACATTAAATTACTAATAAATGTTTATTTCAGGATTAAATATAAGTTTATTTCAAATTCTTCGGGGGTTATTGTAAACAAGGGCAATCTGATTGCCCATGAATATTGATTAGACTGTAAGACCGATAGAAAGATCTTTATCAGTTTATACTAATAAAAAATCAAATAAGATTTTATCGAGCCACGTATTGATTCTTTGTAAACATTGTATTGTGACGCATTTCTTGCGACACGCTAATAAGCAAATACTTCGGTAAAAATATAATACAATAATTTTAATGCAATCAATTAATTGAATATTACTTCCTATAATGAAGTACTTTAAATACTTAAATTACAATCTAAAATTTTCGGTAATTAAGAAAAATTAAAAATTATAGCGTTTGACGTGGAAACTGCTTCAACGCTTATACGAATTGCTTCAAACGTAAAAGTTATTTACTGGGAAAAAATTTAAATTGTAGGTCAATTGTGAACCAGCGATATGGTGACTTTTCAACTAGAAAAAAGAAATATCGGATGTTCTGTTTCATTTGCACATTTACAAAGTTTTTATAGCTGCTTCATTACTTTAACATAAGGAATTCATATTATCTTGGATGGTATAGTCAATTTGTCTATCATCCATCTTTGTTATATAACTGCTAATAATAATGATATTTTTTTAGTTTTATAAGTAATAAAAACTCATTGATTTCTGATTATTTGACGGAACTTTGATGAAAATAATGCATGCTCATAGTCAACCTATTGGTTTATAATGCAAATGTTTAAAAGAAAATTTATGCTGTAACATTATGACAAAGCACAAGAACTTTCCCCGAGAGTCTTTTAACAAGTAATCCAGTGAAGAATTGGCATTTATTATATACTATATGGAAAATTTATTAATGCTAAAATTTCCCAATTGAATTGTTTCGCAAGGTTAGGCTGAAATACTCATTTTGAGAAAACATAAAAATAGAAGTAAAAAGAAGCGACTGAAAAAAAAATTGTTTTCGACAGATTAGGTATATCAATTATTATTGGAGAAATTCGCTAACCAGATTTTGCACACGCGTAATACGCGATATAAGCTTAATCTTATTTTGGTAGAAAAATCTTTATTTCTACAATTGTCGTGCGTCAATGATACAATAGCAAGGCAAAATATCGCTGCAAACTCAGCTAGTAATGTCGCAATAGATATATTTTTCGTATGACATTTCACAAATGTTATACTAAATAATTCAAGGTCCCCTGATTTTCGTATCAAAGAGTCGTAACGACGTTATCAGTTAACTCACGGGGCGCAATATCTAACTGAGTTAGCTCTTACTCTGCATGAGTAGTACAAAGCAACAGATAAAATAAGGAAGCGTGTTTTTTTATGTTTTCTTTTTTTTTTTATTATATCTATAAAAGAAAGAAAGATAAAAGAAGGGCAATAACACTTTAACAACTGTAATTTTTTTTCTTCCGTTGCAGAATTTTCATCTTTTTTGTTTTATTTTTAACCTCTCAATGCACTTCTCCAAATATACGAGCTTTAAAAGTCTATTTACAAAGTCACAGTATGGTGTTTCATACAAATCAAAAATCAAACAATATGTTTTACTCTCATTTTGGTTTTTTGTTTTCTTCCTCGACAATTCGTACGGTATAGGTAATTGTTCAGGTTTTGCTGCGCGATTCCATTAGGTCACGTGAGCAACGCTGCGCAGACTCCTTTTGTTTACTTCAACGTAACACATAGATACATTGTTTATACTCTAGGCGTCAAGAGGTTAAATCGTATAATTTCATTACTCTCATCTCTAAAATTCGCATATATAATATTTTTTTGTTTAGTTAAGATATATCGTCGATCCATGCACGCGCTCTCTTTCTCCCGTTTATACAACATCCTTAACATCAATAGATCTTTTGTAAATATATACTATATGTACGTTTAAAGTTCTCGTAACCGGACGTCGATTTTTCTCTTCACTTTGGTCTACCGAGTTAAAACGCAATGATAGTGATCGATTACATTTCCTTGGCAATGACAAAATGCTTACACCTGTAGCTTTCCAATTCCGATGCAATGTGTAGGTTCGCAGATACGATTTTCACACAATCTCATGGCTGTTTTAAGCGTATTTTAAATTTCTCATTGTATTCTGCGCTTTCCTTTATATCGTCTCGGATTGTTCGCATTTATCAAATACACATTTTGCTTTATTTAATTATGCGCTGATATTGATACAGAGCAACAATTAACATAAAATAATCGTTAAATATTTTGTTGTATTTTTCAAACAATCCTATTAAATAATTTATTGATCGGTCATTAATTGTTGTGATCATTATAGCTTAGGCAAGTTTTCATCTCGCACTGGAAAGAGAAGCAAAATATATTAGTGTATTTATTAGAACAATATTATTTGTCAAGGAGTAATCATTATAAAGCAATTATATAACCTGGAAACTATTAATATAGAGATAATGATGGAGAGAAAAAAAGTTCGGCCAAAAACGGAAAACCCAATTGCACTATCGAATTAGGTTATCAGAGTACGCGAAGTCTCATTTTCCGTAGATGTTCTACTAAAGTATTCAGAGCAAGAATGCATGCGACAATTTTAACGATGTAACGTCGTACTCCATCAAATGCATTGTACCGCATTCATGAAATAAATTATCTTTATTCACAGCTGACGTTTGCAGCATTTAAAGCATTTAGTTCCATAACTTGTCAAGCCATTAAAGTGTATTTAATAAGTACTTCAACCTCCGATTTTTTACTAAAGGTATTCAATTGCTTCTTCAAAAGTAATTTATTAATATTGTAACAATTTTGATTGAATTGCATTGTATGCGTATATTTTTTCGACTTTTACAAACATAGCAAGTTTTGAAACTAATTAACACATATTTAATTCTCAAGTCATTTTTCTTTTTTCGAATCCAAAATTCCATGAATTTACAGGAACGAAGACATATTATTTTTTCAAGGCGCTTCACTTCATGAATAAAGATTAAACTTGCCATTGTGTTAAAATAGAAGTGAGTGATCTCTTACGATTTTTCAAATATTGCAAAGATAAAACGGAAAAGGTCACGTTCAATCTTCTATTGTACATTATCATCCAGAACAAATTTTTGCGCGCAGAAATTACATCTGCAAGTATTAGTTCCGATTCTCTTGAACACATCTATCTACGGTCAACGATAAATCATAAATATATAATGTTGATTTTAACACTAGTGCCACTTGATCTTGCTCGACTAGCAAACAAAATTCCCATCGAGCATACCGAAAAAGCTGTCAATCAATGTGCGTATACAGATACCACCAGTGAACAAATACTCCGATTTCGATCGTACGCATTCATGGCCGTACCACACGCACAGACACACACATCATAAGTTTCTCATTGATTCTCCGAATGAGCGCGTAGTTATGTCTATAGATACTCGAACAAAAATATAGCTGAAATCAAAGGTAGGAAGATGATTAGAATAGAATGGAGAAATCGCGAACTCAGCTTTTTGTGTATATCTCGCAGAAAATTGGAGAAAATCATTATCTTTCTCGTGTTTGGAGGCGAAGCAAGTAGATTATATAGGCATGAGGTGGGGAGACCAAAGACCATTCATTAATTTTTTCCGCGCGACGTACCAGACGCGCGCCTCATCGCGAGTTACAACGCGTGCATAATAATGTAAGTATACACGAGAGCCGTTTCGCTTATTTTTTTTTTCCGGTCTTTGCGCGCGCGGTTCACGGCCAACGGTTAGGCTCGATTAGGAACATATTGTCGTTCGCCTTTTATTTCCCCATATATTATATATCTTTTTTTTTTCTCCTTTTATACGTCTTGTGTAAGCATTCGTTCGACATACTTATATCAATGTACGATCCCTTACGTGCTAACCTAATCGTACAACTACGATGGAGTAAAGCTAATTTGTTTTTCACGTCTCGCTTCAGAACTTGTTGTAACTGTAATAATTATTCTTTTACCATGTGAACCTTTGACTGGGGCAGAACGAAAATGACAAGTTTGCGATGTTAGATGGCAAGTTCTAGTTTTTCAGATATTTATAGAACTGAAACGAATAATAAATGTTATTTAAACTTTATAAAACAGATTTGGCTTCTATATTGTTCATTGATCGTGCAATCTGAAAATTCTGAAAAATAATGACAGGGAATTTTTATTTTTAAGTATTACTGAATGTATTGAAATGACTTATAAATCAAATTGTAATTGTTAGAATAAAAAAATTTTGCTTTTAATAAAAATGTTATCTTCCATGGTTGTGTTCTACGTTAAATGGACTTTGATGCAGATTTTAAATTGTAATCCTACTAATAGCGGCAGAACATTTTGTTTGACTTCTTAAAATAATTATTCAATATAAATTAGCCTCAAAAGTTGTACAATCTTCGTAAAATGTAAACTCTACAATAAACATCAGAATTTCCATATAAAAATTTATCGATCGTTAAATTATCTTTTTCGAAATATTCAAGATACTATTTAAAATAGAAACTTGCTCATTTCGTGATATAACATCATCAATCTTTTAAAAAAATCGTTAGATATAGACAAAATAATTTATTTTTAAAAATAATGAATAAAATTTATATCTATAAATACAATCGGTCTGATTATATAAAACGTTTTACTTTTCACTCATTCTCGATATTGCAATTCTCAAAGTGCAATTTCTCGATTACACGTATTTAACTTTTATTTAGTCTAAAAGTAGAACTGAGCTCTCATATGTACAATATGGAAATGTTTGCTCTTATCATGCACCCACATAATATATATTCAGTAAAGATGTGTTTGTTACCTGTACGATTCTGAAACGAGTCGTTTTTTTTTTCGTATATTCGTTCATCATTGCTACGTTTTTTTTTAAATCTGAGTATTTTTGTCTTTCATGTACTTTTTTAACGAGACATCGATATTCGCGAACGACGCGATAATTGTTTCTTATGGCAGCTTTTTAATCAGAGCTGGAGAAAAGCTACTTGTTGACAACAAAATTTTTAAATATCTTGCACGTAGCTAACTAAAATATTCATTTATTTGATTTTGTAAAGCTTTTGATTGAGATGCTAATTTGTTCCACTATATTCATAGGTAAGATTTATCCAAATTCATTTTTAATATTCTAGAACATTTTTTTTGATTGGCAAGTCGATCGATAATCTAGGTCTTTGAAATCGGATGGAGATTTCAATAAGATATCAAAACTTATCAGTTTTTGGTAATTGATTGATTTAGAACTTAGCTCTCACTAACTATTCCATGAATAGATTTAATTCTGAAACTGTTTAGATTATTTATTTTGAAAAAAAGCTAACGGAAATTCCTATTATTTTTAAATTTAATTGTTTTTATAACATCATCAATCTTAACTGACTATTCTAAAATATAAACATATTTTCTTAAACGTTAAAAAACATTAACAATTTTAAACAAAAAAATGAATGAGCCTATATTATTATGAAAAATAAAAAATCAAAGAAATTTGTATGTTTTCAATTGCTTGAGAATATAAGCCTATATTTTATTCAGTACTCTTGATACACATATTACATCGAATCATTAAGTAAATAATACCTATCTGTGTGTAGTTTGATAGCTTATCGGTACTCGAGCCCCTTCTGATGTGTTATTTAAAATTTCTTTTTCATTTTCATCAAATTATTGCTTTTCAAGTTTTCTTAAACGAAAATCGTACTTCGCATATAAAGCGTTATTCAATTTATAGCAAGTTAGTACTTTTATATTACGATATCCACACTTTGTTCCTATCGTTAAATAAGAATTGATCGTAAAAATGAAAATATTATAATTTTCAATAAGCTTCAGTAAAATTTCACTACTAGATACTTTGCAAATATAGATAAGTCATTGTAAAAAAATTTTGTTGTCAATGAGTATGTCATCGTGACCCGCTCCGTTATCAAATCAATTATAATAATAATCGAGTACTTTCGACATGTGCACACACATTGTGTCGTCGTGTGCCCCTTTATTTGACTCAGTAATGGCTAAGTGTCAATCTGGGTCAATCGGGCATCTCTCTTTTTCTTTTTTTAACATTATTTTATTAAATACATAAGCGAGGGGCCTTCGGTTCTTTTATAACAGACTTGGACGACTCTCGTAATACATAGAACTGGCCCCAGATATACAACTATACGACGTGTTCCCATCATTTTAAGCTTCTCGATCGTCGTCCGTTATTGATATTAAGGTCTCTGGTGATTTTATCGATATTTCAGTCGATTTGCCCGTTGGAAAACAATGTATTTGAATTTCAATGGAATTGAAAAATAACTTATCCAAGTCTAAGCTACATAGGGAAATGCAAAATGCAGCCTTCGTCTTGTTAGCAGGGATGTTAATCCAATTTTTATTTTTATTGCATATTTAAACGACGTCAAATTATTGTTATATTCCTTTCTTATACATCGCAAATGTTAATGCTTTTGACATTCTGAACACTATTAAAATTTCTCAAGATCCTGGAAGAATGAAATATTCATTTCTTCACTATCAGCCGAAGCAAGAAAAATATCGATAAAAATCACCAGGGGTCTGCATCAACGTCATCGCGTAATTCCCCACTTCTCCTATATAGTTTCTTTCGATGCTGATACATAAATACGCTATTTAATCACCGAATTAGATCGCCTCTCGTTATCGGCATATATATTCACGCTCTATGTTTTTCTCTCTCCGCGCGTTCTTTCCCTGTTCGCAACTCTCGAGGTTATTGGGCCCGAAAGAGTTTCGTAAACGCCGCTTTGTTCTATATCTTCTCTCTCTCTTTCTCTCTCTGTCAATTGGTGGGCGCGCGAGCGAACGCGATAAGCCGCAATATAATCTTGCCCTCGGTCGTCGACATCGATCGGTGCGCGCGGAGCGAGTGGCCTATTAGCAGCTCACAACACGTAGAAGATCCAATAGACGGCGTTGAACAGCATGAAGCTCACGGGAAATATGATTCGCGAGTATTTGTCGATGAGGTTGACGTCCTTGATCTTCGGCATTGATGCCTTCAGTACCGATGCCCCGCGACGTATCGCGTGCAGAACCTGCGCAAAATCATCATGTCCGCATTTTATATATGTACATACTTGTGTGTATACTTATATATATATATATGCGTAATGATCAAACAAACGCTTTCACTTTTAATTTTATGTGTGTTTTTGTCTATATATATGTGCGGAGGCTGGGAGTCGCGCTTATCGCTGCTATGCTGTAAGTGTGTATATAGGTCAACACACTTATAAGTACGATGATTTATTGACAAAGCTTATAATACCATCTGTGAAATATTTCGTTTGCACGCCTCTGTATTATTTGATGTTGACGTTTGTTTACTTGTCAAAAAAGGTTACTGGGCATGTGCAGCAATTAATATTATGTTTATCAATCGAATTTTTCCAATAAAGTCACTTTGTCCAAAATTTATACAATCTATGAAAAGTTCCAAGATTTTTTCTAACTTTTTAAGATAACTGAAAGTTTAGATCAGTGAATGATGCATGAAAACATAGCTCGGGTCTTATCTCTTTCAATTCGAATTTGGTGTTTTTAAAATAAATTAGTCTTTTACAATACTATGGCTTTGACAAAAAATTTATAAAAAGTTAAATATCATATTCCTTAATAGAATTAATTTTGAAGATTGCAATTTAAGGATGTTCTGGTTATACAATCAGATCCAAAAGATAATCAAATTTTAAAATTTAAAATATGAATTTTTAAACAGAAGTATACTAGCCTTGACGATTGAAATTAGTTAAAATTGATTTAAATATGCTTAAAAGTATGTTCTGACTATGTACAAAGATTAATTTGACAAGTTTTTGGTTGGGAATCACCCCTTTTTTACCATGTTAATCCTAAATTGCTTACTTTATGGCTGTTATACTTTTTATTGTTGATACACGTTTGAAGTCTAACTAGTTATTGTTATACGAAATATCAAGTGTTTCTCATTGTTTTTTAGTTTTTGTTTCGATTATATGTGAAATTACGGCAAGAAATCGCCAGATTCTATAAGAATACGTGTTAAATTGAAATTTATTCCTTTTTTTTATTTTATTAATATCTTTTAAACGAGCTTTCCAACCATTGTGAAATTTTGGGTGATGTGACACTTCCAAATGTGTGTCAATATCGTATCGAGCCAGAACCTGCTTAAAGCGTTGGCATAGAAAATAGGAAAATAGTCTATAAGCCAATTAGAGTATTTATTGTACATGAGCTTATTCATTAAAGTAGATGACGGTAGAGAGGTACAAGGTACCTTCGGCCTCGGCTGTCGCGCGCCCCGATATCTCAATCCAGGACTCTTTGCGTGAGTGCTGTATCCGGGCGCCCGGGTGATCCGAAAGCTGGGCGGGAATTTGGCTGGGTCGTGCTGTATCTGGTCCCTGGCCGGTCCGCCCGGTGTCCCGGCTGTGCTCACCAGACCCGATCGATTCCTGATGCTGGGCAGAGGCGACAGTCTCAGATCCTGCAGCTCAATAATGTCAGCGTCGGTCGAGCCAGGAAATGGAGAACTCGCCTTGCTTCCTGTCGATCGAGAGATTACGATTTTCCAGCCGTGTGTATATACATCGAGAAAACCGGTGGAGGAGGGGGGGGAGGGGGGCAGCAGCTCCTCTTTTAATTTCCATGATGCGGAGAGACATGTGCCAGTTGCACATCTTGTGCACACGTGGGTTATTAACTTATTTTAGAGTCGATGGAGCGGAAAAAATAGAGGCTCGCGATGGAAAAAAAGAGGAAGAGGAGTTGATGAAATTATCTGACTTTCTTTCCTACGGATCTAATGAGTCTTGGTGTTACTGTGAAATGGCTGAGAATTCCAATATTGTTGCAAGAAACATTTTTGAATTTACTTCAGACGGACTTCGCTTTAAAATATAGAACTGTATAAGGAATTTGTTTCTAATTAATATATAGTTTATTTAAAACAATATTGTTTTTGTTTTTGTAAATATCTTTTTGCTGTAATTTTATACATCGAAAATATTAAATTGAGCGAATAAAAATAAATTTATTTTTGGTTACTGATATTTGAGCCAAACAATTTTCGTTTTATAACAAATGGATATCACGTTTCATTCTTCATTCCAATAGAAAACCATTTGGGTCATAAAACAAGTTTATTTTCTGCTTAAATCATGACGATTTTTCTTGCTTTTAGGATCTCTTTTTCTAACTCTACTGTTTCACTATATCTATTCTGACACGTGAGTATAAGATAAACATCATATTCTGAATTATGAAAGTGGTTTGTTATTTTTGTACTTTTTACGTATACTAATCTGATATTGAATTGAAATTTGATAAATAACATGTCTCTCGTAAGAAAATTTAAAATTTCAAAAGAAATTATGAATTGGCATCCTGTAGGACAAACAACATTTGGACTCATCAGACTTTCATAGATTTTATTCTAGATAATTTTAACAGGTCGCACAAACATCATGTGCACGTTCTATTTTTAAGTTATCCATAGCCTTGTAATGATTTTTGATGACCTTAACTCTTTTAACTTCCAATACAATGTCTTTCCTGTTCCGAACATAATAACACCGAGTCAATACTAATTAGAATTATTTGAAAATATATCATTAATTAAGATATTTCTATTTCTGATGTTTTTTTTCTCGCGATAAGTAGGAACTGTGAATTAATTTGGACAGTTTAAAAAGTGCTATCGAACTTGTTTATTGTGACACCTGTATTATTAATAATTGAGCAAAAAAAAGTAAACGTTATTTTTTCATCAAACGCGTCTGTTATTGCAAAACAAGTCCGTATACTTTTTTATATTGTAGAAGATTTAATAATAGTTGTTAAATTCAATTACCCATTGAAATCCAAATTGCATTATAATTGTTGATAACACCTACTCATATATTACATTGTTTTTTACATTATAACCGTCACTAAAATTGAATCTAACAATTGAAATTGAATACTCTCCAAAAATGTTATAAATATAAATTGAATTTTGTTATTTCTTTCCAAGTTCACCATTTATATTTCTTTCATTCCAAATCAAACGAATAAACTTGGAGTTGTAAAAATGTTCAAATGTTTTGGATACTAAAGATAAGGTCTTTTAAGTTTTCAAATTCTAAAAAATTTAAAATGTTTGGTTTATGAGTTCACATTGAGTAGCTCGTAGTGTACAGTCACTGGCATTTCCACTGAAGCTGCACTAATATTACTGATTCAAAAAGAAATCTCAGTTAAAAACTATTTGTCTAGTTATTACATTATATCATACATATATTTTTATTCTGCGTAACATTATCATAACCAATTAAATAATATCGGTCTTTGTCAATTATTACTAAATAACATAATAATTCCGTAACAGCCTCTAAATCCATAAAAGAGAATAACAGATAAGTTCGAAAGCTCCAATAACCCTCGTCACTTTTTTTACAGTCCCTACCAAGCAGCTTGTGCTATAAGAGCTGCTATAAGTTTTGAGCTCGAGGGCAAAAGAAGATATTCTTCGTTAAAAAAAAAGAAAGAGAGAGGGAGAGGGAGGCGCATTAGTCGAGCAATCGAGGCAATTAGCTCGCTTCTCGCACCCTCTCTCTCTCTCTCTTCCGCATCACAGTGGCCTCGCAGAAAGGGTGTGAGATTCTCTTTCACGGGCTCTCTAGTCACACTAACCAGTCTTTGAAGAGCAGATGGTTTTTTTCTCGTTCTCGGTCTCCTTCTTCTTGCTCTTTTTTTTGGCCCGTGCGCCCCAGTACGTGTAATTAACGGCCGCGTACTCGAGCAGGGCAGCAAACACAAAGACGAAGCACATCACTAAGTAGATGTCGATGGCTTTTACGTAGCTTATTCGCGGCAAAGAACTCCTCACCCCCGTTGAGATCGTCGTCATTGTCAGCACCGTCGTTATGCCTAAGGCCAGAGAAAATGGACACATGTACCAGAGCTCGAGAGGATACATGCAGTTCTCTCGCTTTAAACAAAAATCCCACTATATTTTTCATCGTGATTAGTTTTTCTTTTTTTCTTTTCCTTTACCGCGTCCTTCCATCCCTATAACCGATGTAATCTACACACTACACGACTCTTTGATGGATTCCATTGTTCTTGCATTGGATTCCCTTTCGATTTAACAGACTCTGCAAATATTCAAGCTCATTGTCCTCCGTGTTTTATACGCGTCTGTGCTCGTGTATATGTGTATATATATATTTATGCGGAAAAAATCGATGTACGCTGCATATTGGTGTTTTATTTTGTGTGGTTTGCACGTGGATTGCATAGCAGGTAGTGTGTGAAATTACGGATAACTTATTGCACTATATATATATATATTAGAAAAAATGAGTGTGGTTGTTATCGAAACTCATTCGAGAATGAGTTTGAAAATAAAATATATGATTTTATTGCAATGGTATACGTAATAAAAATAAACTTATTGTCTGCTTGGATCATAGCGCAAGTGTATAATTTATTAAAACCCTGTTAATGTATTTTAAAATGAAACTTTATAATATAAATTAATAAATTGAAGCAATAGTAGAATGTAATACAATTCAGTATAAAATTAGTTACGTAGATGATTCCAAAGAAAAAAAACTGATTGACGAAATATGTTATAATTTTGACTGATATATATGTATATGAAACATTAAAACGGTTAAAAATAAAGTTAAGCACAAACATATTGTTTTAATTAATATAGTATACGGAAGTTCTGATGAAAGCATAAGATATGTCGTGATGGTAAATCTGATGAACTTTTGAGCTTCTATTATGATGAAGCAAACTTTAAAAGTACTTAATTGTTGGACGCATTTTCAAAAATAATCAAAACTGCTTAAGCTTTAATTTCAACGATTGTTCTTGAAACTTTCGGTACTAAGCCGAGCATAAATTAATTATTATACTTCTTTAAAAATTGTATTATAAGTATAAAGTACTTGAGCGCAATAAAATATTTTTCGCAAAAAAACAACGTCAAATTAAACTTATTGTTAATTGTGATGGTGAGTGAACAGCGTCCATAACTAGGTATAACGCAATTAAGCTTCTTTTATGAAAAGATTCCATTCTATTTATTCACAATGCATGCAAGTGTTTTAATTCTTCGTCATATTGCATCGGTGAACTCTTTATATTTAACTAATATTCATTCATAAAAAAGACACAATCACCAAGTCCAACTCTTGAATGTGCATTATATATATGCCCCAAAGTATACAATACATAAAATAAATATGTTTCTAAAAAAAGTTGAATTCATAAGTTTTACAAAATAAGCGAATGAAATATACATTTCCAGCGCAAAAACTAAATGTATACATAAAATAAATCGAATTGAGCTATTTATCACTCAAACAAGAGTTCATCGTGCAAGTAGCACCAATTCAATGTTTTATTCGCGTGTTTTAGGCCCGATCTGGCGTGAAAATAGTAAATTGCTCGAGCGAATCCATCCCTCCATCGGACAAGACAAGCTCTCTCGCAGGTCGAGCGCAGAGCAGAAAAAGGTATACAGAGAAGTGGGAAGGAAGGTAAGGTAAAACTAGTCTAGCAGGCGTTTAAAAGAGGTGTCAGCTACATCGAGCGAGAGAGAGAGAGAGAGAGAGAGAGCCGCACGACTACAAGACATTGATCCTCGCTCGCTTACCAAGGGCGACGCGAGCACTGGTGGCCTCGTGATTGATCCAGAAGCTGACCCAGCTGAGCATCACTATGAGAATGCTGGGCAGATAGGTCTGGAAGACGAAGTAGCCGATGTTGCGCTGCAGCTTGAAACTCAGGGAGAGCCTCTGGTAGATGCCGGTCGCGAGCTTCTCCTTGCGGTCGTTGGTCTCGTAGCCGATTATCGTGAATTGGGGCAGCTCGGCCTCGTCCACGCCCCTCACCGGTGTCTCCTTCCACGACATCACCACGTCCAACACCGTGTAGCCGTCTGAACGAGCCCGGGAGCCACCGCGGACAAAGAAAGATAATCGCGCTGTCAGAGATAGGGAGTGTCTTTCATTTTTCTTTTTGCGCCGCTCTCTGCTGTTCGTGCATTATGTAGGGAAACGCGACCGCATTGTGCGGTGCCTCCGCACTCTCCTTCCGCGAAATTTACCTCGAATTGCGCCGATCGCGGGTGTAATGATCGCGCGATTATGCTGCGGCACACTGAAAATCCTCTCCGTCGCCCCTACCTCGTTTTTCCTGTACCTAAAGTGCGCTAACCTCTCGTCGCGCGCGTTTCATTGTTTATTCTATAGTGGAAAAATTGCCTCGTCGATGCGTCTATACGATTGGTTTATTTTCTATACTTTTTAGTTGTGCACGAGATTAGACGATTAAGTTTAATTTACCGATGTCGATTGTAATAGATGCATGAATTTTTTTTTTGTTTCATCGTGATTCAAGCGTGTCCAGTATATACAGTACACTAAGAGCAACGATAATAAGAAAGTCCAAAGTTTACAAATATGCGCATTCGTTTGAATTTCATGTAACATATATATGCACGATAAATGATTCATTGTTTTTTTTTTTTTTTTTTTTTAGATAAATAAATTCTTTCTGGTTTAGTAAGAGCAGAGAGTAAATATTATTGACGGAAACGCTTTTTTATATTATTTGATTATGATTCCAAGGCAAACTGTAGAAAAAGTAAAGATAAATAATTTAGTTTGAATTTACTTCAAATTTAGTTCGAAATTTAGTTGTTACTTTTATTAATCATCGATATATGCAAATAACGAAATCACGATTTGAAAATTCTTCGAGTAGTTACATTTATCTTAGTAAACGATGAGTTTATGAAAAAGAACGCTTACACGCATTGTTAAAAGTGCACAAATTCTACACAGTGCGAATTTTATATATTTAAATCGCACATTGGATTAAGCGTGTGCGAAATTTTATTCGGTAAGTAAAAAGTATACCCTCTTCCTGAATATTTCCAACGCAACATTAATCGCAATCAATTAGCATTCTCAATGCCGAGAATAATTAAAGCACGTAGCAAAAGATCGCAATGACTTATTGAACAGCGGTACAAATGGCGGACTGATCGCCTATTAAACCCGGGGGGGGCCAACCGAGATATTACGTATTATACGCTTCCGCATATATATAGAGATTATGAAAGGTTTCGAGGCCGCGTAGCAGCGAAGCTTTCCTATGATACCTAAAGTCTGATGGGACCTTCGCTCGGTGCTGCGGTAATCCGATATATAACCAACGGACAGAACTATACATTATAGGTCACCAGCCGCACATAATAATACAACGAATGGATTGCTGTGGCCTGTGGCTTTCGATTTTGATAATGCCGCGCGATCGATACGCGCCTCTACTGCCGCTGCAGACAGGATAACTTTTCTTCCATCATTTCTGCGCGCGTGAGAAAGGAGGAATATGCCTTTGTCTCCACTGATTCGATAATTAGCTACATCGGTCGCGTGTGTAATTGTGGGTGATGTCGTGAGGCACGCTTACGTAATGCTATTAAGATATTGCGACGCGCGGGTCCCGATCGATCTGGCCGTATCGGTGACTCACAACAGTTAACGAAAGTGCGAATTATAATGCGCATCGATGGATTCTTCCCCGGAACACAGATTTGTTGTAATCTTCGTTTAGTGACTCAAAGCTATATGACGCTCCTATATTATGCTTTGTTCTTTATCGTGCGCGTTAT
Organism: Megastigmus dorsalis; assembly: GCA_900490025.1. Classification (NCBI taxonomy): domain Eukaryota; kingdom Metazoa; phylum Arthropoda; class Insecta; order Hymenoptera; family Megastigmidae; genus Megastigmus; species Megastigmus dorsalis. Next base: position 38,921 of record UELU01136114.1, on the reverse strand, counting down.
TTTTACATTTTTTTTTTTGAACGGCTGCATCATTCATTACAGTCTTCGCAGCATTTACTCGCGATACCACGTGTTTTTCTATATTAGAAAAGTAGGATAAAAATGATTATTTTTTTTTCTCGCCAATCGTACAGCAGATAAATTTCGCCCAAGGTTTTGCGATACGAGTAAAATCTATGTCGGAAATAAAACCGGAAAGAGGGTTCTAGACAAGATCATTGCGCGTTATACAAAACAAGCCCTGCAGTCTGATCAACATATATTCAAACGTGAACCTTTCTATGCGTAAAAAAGAAGGATGTTCTTCGTGTGTCTATCAATTTGTTTGATCCGCAACTCTTGTAATCTCCGTACCTAGATAAATATTTTCCGATCGTGTATCGCCGATGATTAATAGGGCTTTTCATATGACGGCCTTCGTGTTTAGCATATATATATTCTAATCAAATAATTCTTAATTGGGTTTCAGATAAGCACATACGCTGCATCTTCATCATTAATAAACACGGAAAAGCCTTATTAACAATTATTATCTCTTAATAATAATAAGCTATAAAGATAGTGTGTGGCATTACTTTACGAAATTTCACCCAATAGACGTAGCAGGCGAAAAGAAAAATGCTTTATATAGAGTGTAAAAAAATATATATATATATATAAGATGAATGACTTATCGAGATTGGTCAACGTACAGCTTTCAATTTCCACGGTGCAGTTCTGGGAGTCGAGGGGGTAGTAGTGAAGGTCCATCATGCACGCCAGGGTCGTGGTGAACCTCATGCCGTACGTAACCGAGCCGTCGCCCGCTAGCCGCACGAGCTTGTTGCGCTCCGTCACGTCGTGGAGGAAGCTAAAACGTGTCGGAAGACAAAAGACTCGCATGTATACATATATGTGTGTAGAGAGAGAGAGAGAGAGAGAGAGAGAGAGGGAGTGACTTTTCTAGAGTGTGTCTAAAGTACAGCGAGTTTTCGTGAGGGAGCAAAAATTGTGGAGGTGTATATATGTATAGCGAGAGAGGGAAACCCGCAGGAGAGTTGAAGAGGATGAGGATGAATACATATATGTACATATGTGTGTGTGCGTGTGTATATGTGTGAGAGGCGGTCATGGTTTTAGACAGAGCGGAACGAGAGAGAGAGAGAGAGGAAAAAAAACACTCTCTAGACAACTTTGCTACTTGAAAACTTGCAGCGCCGACCATCGCTGTTGTGTATATATGCCCATTGGCTTAGGTGAGAATTTGTGCGCTGGGCTGCAGAATTAGTTTTTTTTTTTTGTTTTTTTTTTATGTAAGGACACGACACTTAACGTTGGTTTATATAGTTGGTCGCATCAGCTGTGATTCTATTGATTTTCTTCTCGGTTATTTTTGAGAATTTTTTCTTCTCTTTTTTTGTTAAATCAGTGACGAGCTTGACACTCGAGGTGTGGCCGAGTCAAGTACACTTTTTTTTTGCAGTTTGAGTAGCGATGGAGAAGTGGCTTGATCGTATTGCGCAGATAATAGTTATTTTAGGAACCAGAAAAGAGCATCGGTGAATTGTATATAATCCGCAGAAATTGAAATTCTAAAAATTTTTTTAATACATATAGATAATGTGTGGCAAACGTAAAAAAAATCAAGCTGGTTGTCCCATAGGATTGATTTTGAAATATTTGAATGTACGAGTTCCGAGATATTTCTTGTATTATTATTTCAAAGTAAGCGTAAACACTCGACGAAAATAATATCACTTATACCGCAGTTCTCAGAGTGTTAAAATAAGCTTGAGAGGTGGTTGCTCCTTGACTTAAACTACTCTCCTTCCACACTTGCTTCACCCGGATTTCGTTCTAATGAGTATAAAGTAGGATTTGCTTCAAATATTCTCACGTGCCATCTTTTGTTTACGATACAATTAATCATACAGTTTTACGCTTAAAAAAAACTTTTTTCATTATTATATTATTTAAATATAAAAAACATGTTCAAAGTCGTTACATGAGTGGAAAACAAGATCTGAGATGAGAAATTAGAATCTGTTATTGATTATATAGTTGGCATTTACTACAATGCAGGGTTAATAGTTAGAAGTTAAGAAAATAAGGAACGTAAAGGCTGAATCTAAATATATAATGATTAGAATATAATTTATAACTGCAAATATAGACTTTTATACAAATATCTTCATATATCGGGTAATTCCAGTAAAAAACTTCGTCTATTACACTTTTCCCTAAGTAAAGCGGATAATACTTTAAATTTGATCGCGCAATGGAAATATTTTTCGCGCAATTGGCTTTCCTTTTTCTCAATCCGGGATTTGCCACACGGAATGTTTCTCTCGAATTATCGCATTATTTTCTAGTCAAATAAAATTATCTACACGCGTTTATTTTTAAATTCGATTCTCAACGCGTTATAACGAGCTTCATCTCAAAATGATCGATATAACTTTCTCACATACATAGACAGACGATAATTACAATTGCGAGTAAATAAATAACGATAAGAGAAGAAGCTCGGTAAGCGTGTGACAATAAGAATGTCAATCATCGTAAAGTGGACGATTACCCACAGACGGTAAATATAACAATAACAACAGTGTCGCAACGCGAATCGTGTAGCAAAAGGCACGTCGAATCCACCAAATGGAAAAAAAGAGCCAGAGCTACCGAATCCGCGGATATACGATATATACAAAAGTACAACAGATGTACGGATAAGCTAAGTAGAAACAGCTCCGCACTGATGGGTAGTCGTTAATGAAGAGAGGCGAAATTTCATAAAGCGAGAGACCAGAGGCATATATACAAGAGGGGAGCGAGTACGAGACAGGGGATCGCGCGAGGCAGAGACACTGCACACGAGGCCTTCCTTCATTGACGGCTAGAATCGAGAGAGCGAGTGAGTGGGTCTGGCATATATACGTGCAAGCACAAGGGGGCACTAAGAGAGAGAGAGAGAGAGAGAGAGAGAGAGTTAGCGAGGGTATAAGGAGAAAGAGAGGTAACGGGGTCAGGGTGCCGAGAGAACCCTTGCTTTAAAGAGAACTGTTTTATACATGAGCCCCGCTTAACCCACATTTTGTGCACGCTCTCTCTCTCTCTCTCTCTCTCTCTGTTCGGTGGCGGTGCAGGCAAACTCCTTGAGCGCGCGGTCCGCGAAAAAAAGAATTGATTCTTGTCGAATTATACGAGCTTCGAGGGCAAGGCAATCCGAGGCGTGCACTTGCATCGCGCGGCCTGTACTTATGCGTGTGTATTTGAACGATGTTTTAGGTTCGACGGGGACGATCGGGGAGTTAATGGCTGATGGGATGTCTTGCTTGAAGGGTATAGGTTGGAGAAGAAGTTAAACTTTTGTTTTGTGATCGGAAGATCGGAAGATGATTTGAGGAAAAAATTTTGATTTAATTGATTATAGGTGAAAGTGACGGATTGAATGGCTTTTTTTAAAAAACATATACGAACGTAGATTGCGTACCCATATACTTAAAGAAGTAAACGCTTAAATGAAATGAAGGTGTATAGTTGACCCTTTTTTAGTATTTATTTCACTCAACTATAACATATATGTCATATATATAACTCAACTTCTGACACAGTTTAGTCAAAGATGATATATTAACTATTAATGTATCATTTCTTTAATTGTAAATTACCATCATATACGATTTATTTTATGGTAATTGAATGTAACGTTTATGTATGTCCCAGTGCGGTTTATGAGAAAATTGTATTGACATTCTTCGTTATAATTGAAAGTTCAGTTTTCTAAGAATAAAAAATAAAAAACTAATACTAGCTGTTTATTTTCTACCAGACTTCTTCGTTATCACAACAAAGAGAAATAAATGAAGGAGACTATTAAAACTGCATTCCCTTTAAAATGTCATATAAATGAATAAAAATCAAGAGTAAGATTTGTACCTGTGTTTATCATTCGCGAAGAAGGTGTCCGGCACCCAGATTTTCTCGGCGAAATCACCGCTGAGAGTGAGAATCTCCTTTTCGTGCGAGAAAGCCAGCCTCTCGTCTTTCCAATATTGATTGAGGTACATCGTTATCGTGTAATCCTGCAAAAAAAGTCAAACGTCAGACTCCGACGCTTATCGAACGAGCAATCATTCATTTTTCGAGTACAGGTGAAGCTTGCAATGTATACTGGAAATATAGATAGTCTGGCTATAGCCATACATTGTCTACTTGCACAGGGTGTATACCAATATGGTTATACACATTGTCTGCCAAATTTATTACGCCTTTGGATATGGGGAAAAATTAAATTAAATCCTAATCGATGTGGTTTCAAATACAATTATTTCTAACTAAAATTGCTATGGTCATATTCCTGTATAAATGATAACAAAGAATAATTACCGATTACATCTCTTACGCATATACCTAATCCAATAATACTGCCTCTCTATAAATTATTTAATAATCTAGTAGAACGTTAGAGTTTACAATCATGTAAATTATTTATTATTTTCATACTGTCCGCGACGATGTGGGGACTTATAATTATAATTATTATAATTTTCGCAATATCGGTATTCCCTGTCTTGAAACGTTCGTAAGACGCACGTAGTAAACAATAATAACTATTAAACACGAGCAACATGACGAATGGCGAAATTGCGCAGAAAACAAACTCATAAAATCAACGTGCAAAAGCTCTCCTCAATCGCTATACCCACGAGGAAAACATATTTTCACCGCTCCGACACTCGGCATCGTTTATCTAAAATACCTCATGTACAAAAGTCGCGCGTAAACAACGTAACTGCGCATCATCCTTCATCCGCTCAAAGTTCGCGAATCATAACAATACGTATATATGCCATTTCGAAAAACTGCATATCCCAACCAGACACGAATCGAAAATTCGCGCTACCCATCGATGCACAAATTCTATTTTTCTCCGGTAATAATAATAATAATAATGGGGCTCAAGGCGCGCAAAGTCGTTTGGCGCATAAAGCACCGCACGAACGGCGGCGGCGGCAGCAGCTAGCGCTCGCGTTTATCACCGCGTTTCTTTAATGGCGTATCTCTCTCGGCAGCCGTAAGACGGTTATGCATTACGTGCATCGCCGGCGAATGGAGCGCGAGCGAGCGAGAGAGAGAGAGAGAGAGAGCTTATCAGCGTTATGCTCGGAGTGATCGCTGCTGCAGCTGCAGTCATATCGCATTCCCGGAGGGCAGCTGCCTAAGTGTGTGTGTGCGCGCGCGCGCGCGCTCGATAAATGAGAGGGAGAGAGAGAGAGTTGACAGAGAGGAGCAGATCGACTCGCGAGAGACATCAATAAGACGCGCTTTCGGCGTATATATACATATATATATATATATGTATAAATGTAGCTAAGATGGCGTGGATGATGGATATATGGATTATTTTCCCTTCGGCGAGCTCGTGAAATCAGATACCGATGTTCGGCTGAGCTATATATTGGCATTTGCTTCAATTAACGACGACGCGTGTATGGAGACTCGATTCTCGAATGTTTGATTGTATAGTATTCGTTATTTAGGAAATGGCGCTTATTGCAAAAGCGTTAATTCAAGTATTGTGGAAGAAGAAAATGATTATATAGGGCCCGTCTATAATAATACACGATATTGCAAGCCTCGCTGTGTGTAATAGATCGAATATACCGACAGCTAGCTGAACGCAATGAAACATTGCTGCGATTATATAGCGGTTGACATACCACCGCCACTTGTATACAATCTGTGCGAGATATATACGCAGAAATATTGATTGATGTGAAACGCACGAATCTGAAGTTTACGCGCGCGACTTAATAAGACAAATTGTACTATATCGAACCTGGCCAATCGAATGACCGCACAATCCAGCCGCACCATTCCTTGAATATCATGCGATTTAGAAATATCTGTTCTCTTATACGTATACGAATGGGGGGACGATGATGAGGTAGATCAAACTCTTATCAAGGGAAAAAGAAATTAATCTTTTGCTATAAGTCGGTGGGTTGTAAACTAATTGACCGAAGGTCGCGTAGTAATAAGGACGATGCAGTTCTGCGTGTAATTTGTATGTATATAGACACGTGCTAGCCGTGTGCGATAAGGTAAATCAATGATGAACGAAATTAAATTGATTTTTCTTATTTTTTTCGCGTAAAATTACTAATAACTAGATTATACGTTATATCGCTTTCATCGACATATAGTCGTTACATTGTGGTAAATTTAACTAAAGATATAATACTCGAATTTTCAAATTTTAAAATCCATTAACTGTATCGCGTATTGGCTATAATTACAAATGTACTCCATTGTTGAATAGAGAAGACGCAGTAAGTATGACTGATGATTCAAATAGTTAACACAATTTTAATTTAAGCCATTTCCTTATAACACAAAATATTATTACAAAAATTATACAACTATGGTATTAGTGGATGTGCATTGGACTTAATCAGGAGTTATCTGGTGAATAGAAAACAAAAAGTAAGAATAAATAGAGTTACAAGTGATTATGTTGACGTGACAACCGGAGTACCACAAGGAACAATACTTGGTCCATTGTTATTCTTAATATACATCAACGATTTACTAGATAAACCATACCTAGTCTCATATGCAGATGACACAGCGATAATATCAACTAAAAATTCTTGGACACTGGTTGAGAATTCAATGAATAACTGCTTGAACTATGTCACTAATTGTTTGGCACTTAACAAATTATCATTAAATATTAGCAAAACTACCTATGTAACATTTGGTAACTATCAGGATAGTGTTCCTAATAACAACAACATTAGCATCAAAATTGAAAACCTTGAAATAATGAGAGTTGAGAGCTTTAAATATCTAGGACTAAATTTTGATTTCAATACGAAATGGGACAGACATATAAAATATATTATAAATAAAACCAAATATTTATTAATTGTCTTCTCTGAATTCTCTAGGTTCTTGCAATATGATGTTCTATTAACACTATACTACGCTCTGTTTCATAGTGTTGCTACTTACGGCATTATGGCATGGGGTGGAGCTTATAAGACTGTAATAAATCTTTTACAAAGACTGCAGTCTAGATTATTGAAGATAAGTGGTAGGAAAAACTTTATCGCTAAAAATTACCCACTAAATTTAGAACAGTCCTTTTCATTTGAAGCAATATTCTATCACTACTCTAAGTTAGGCGATTTATTCGGACAAAGGAAAACAAGCACTAGAAACAAAAGCATTCCTATTCCGAAAATTACAAAAACCATTAGTAATAAGAATTGTTATGTTATAGCCATTAGAATATTCAATATTCTTCCACTCGATCCCAAATTATTAATGTCTAGCAAACAAGTGATAAAAAGTAGACTTAAAAAGTGGATTAAGGCGAATATTTGATCTTATAAATTTATTATTGTTAAATTCGAGAATATGTTAACACTATAGAACATTTTAATCATTGTTTATTATTACAAATGAAATTATATTAGTTTGAGCTAGTTTTAGTTGTAGTATTAGTTTTAGCCAGGCCTATGTACAGGTAAATTATTATTTTACCTCTATAGGAATTGCTACTGGGACCTAAAGTAATATAGGTTTCCAATGTTATAATTGTATGCTGGTTTAAATAAATAAATAATAAATAAATATTACGTACAATGACATTTGGGTGATAACAATATTTTAAAGCGGCGAGTACACTTTGTATTCTTATCAAAATAGATATAAATGCAAAGATAAATTAACCGAAATCATCATTATACTACGATATAGTGATAATAATTTGGTGATAATGTGACAGTATTTGAAAGAAGTAGGTTAACTTTGATTCCGTTCAATGTTGCATTTTAATGCATTATCGCCGTTAACAATTGCTTAATTATTAAAAGACGCTAATTATCACAAAGTGTGCAATATTTTGTTGTTGTAAGAAATTAGTTTTTCGCAAAATATAGAATGAAGTAGAAAATTGAAAAAGTTACTCGCCCGAATGCATAAAATAGATAAAGAAAATCCAATAATTCACGATATTGAAGTAACGAAATAACAGGATAAAGAAAAATATCAAATGAAATCGAAGAAAAAGTCGGACAAAGCAAGTTGGATAATTAAAGAATGCAATCGATAAAAATATTCTGAGATATAAATCTACAATACAAACGGATTATATATATAAGAAACTTATACTTATAGAAAAATGGTATTATTTAATAAACTATATTGCATCTAGCTAAGACAACATTTACTCTTCTTATGTATTTTATGAAAGAGTATTATTTCTCATATATGCAAGTGATCTACTACTTTAAAATATATATACGCATAAAACTATATCGTCTCTTGTTTTAATGACATTTCATTCAAAGACTTTGAATGGAGTTAATCTGAACTTTGACAAAAAGAGAAGAAGCATTCGCCATCGTCTGACTTTCGCTTTGAATACGAAATATGCGAAAGCAAGAAAATACCCAGATGATATAAGAAAAGAAATTCAAGGCGAAGTTGATTACCCAGACACAGGAATCACGAGCAGAAGGAGAAGGTGAACAATTTTTTTTTCTTCCACTCAACCCAGGGGCAGTGCGCGCGGAGTTTACGAATTCACGCCCAATGAAAGTGGATCGAAAACGCGATTTCAGTGGATGCAGTGGTCGCAATTGCGCGCCACGGGTCAATTATCGGATTAGTTCATGCTGAATTTTTTTATATATACATATATATATACGCCCGACTATATTCTATTTTGGTATGTGCGTTTTTTCACTGTACTATAGGCGCTTGCGGATTTAGTCAAACCTTTTTTTTAACCCCCACACCTCTTCTATTGGGAATCTAATTTTTTTTCCTCTTTTTCTCTCGGGCCCGAGTATTTTCGAAATCCACTTTAACGGGATACACAGTTTCACCATTTGCAGTTTCGCGCGCATACATAGCCCGGTGCTAAATTGTCTTTTCGTCGGATATACTTCGGGGAAAATGCATTCATTAAACGCATTTTCATCGATGAGACGCGTGAACTTTTCGTCATTCAGTGCTCGATGGAAATCTACAATTTTTGCGTATTTTTCAAAAAAATATTTAAAAGTATTTTTTGAACGTCTTGAAATACTTTTTGCAGTGATGTTATGTAAGGTATTCGGTACGATGATTTTTTATTAATCTGGATTGAAATTTTTATGTATAAGAATATGTATACGGATAAATGTGAAATACTTAAGTCTACAGTTGATTATAAACGCCTTGCACTTGACACTTACAAAAATACGATACGATCAGATATAGAAAAACAGTTTGCAAGATTTCCAGAATTCGTCCTTCGAATGTGTCATTATCAGATCAAGATTTGCGAGGTCATTTAAAAAGTTTCGTCCATTATACTTTAGCAATATCTAACTTATCAGTTTATCTATAATATTTGCGAATTATATTATTTTGCACTTAAGTGAAGGCGTATCACTTAATCGTACATCATAATACTCAGTTCATAATAGCCACGTGCAAAATGGAAAGAGATAAATAGTTTGTTATTGATTGCTTATCTACAGAAAAACACTTAAAAAACTTTTATATATGAAATTGATATTTTTACATGCATCAGTTCACTTAAGAGAGCATTGCTCTTGAATAATTTCATTAATTATTTTAGTACAAACAAATCAAAGTCACCAATGAGTTTTTGATTGTATATATTTTTGTTTTTTTTTTTGTATTTCACGTAATATTAGCATAACTGCTACAAAAAAATAGAAAATTGTTTATAACCAAAATGACATTTTAGTATATTTGATAATCTTTTTGTTTCAGCGGTCTAGAAACTCAACTTCAATTTCCTAATAGGTATATCTGATTAGTGTGGACTAAAGGAAGCAAGACGTAGAGGATAAGCTAACTATATATATATATAAAGACTGTAGCTGTGATTTCTATTGATTTTATTGAATTCAATGAACAGTAAATAAATCTACCATATACTCATTCAATATTTATCTCTTATTTCTATTTAATTATTTCTAACAATATATTAGGTAGTAGAAGAACATTTTTTTTAAATAAACTAAAATTGAAAAATATCTTTTAAAATAAGAAGAAACTTGGTAACAAAGTAGCCTAGCGTTTGATGAATTCATAAAATAGTCGACAGACCATTTAATAATTAATCCCACAATAAAAATCGTATTTTAATTGTAAATGAATGCAACTCACCATATTGACTTCAGAAATAGCGTCGAAACTTGCTATCGTGAGATCCATTTCAACGAACAATGGATCGCCTTTAAAAAAGAAATTGGATCATTAATCTTTCATACATGTATACACAGTGCGATTGCGACGTGCTAATCATGCAAGTGCTTAAATACAATTGGCAAATGATCCGTATTAATTATTATAAAATTTTATACGGCCTTGTTCTTAACAGTTACATTACGCAGTTATAATTATTGTCGCAGAAGTAGAAGTATTCGAAAACTTTTCAATCAATCAAATTAATTTCCACGGAATTCAATTTAAAGTATATACAGATAGAATATATATACATCCGCGGAGCTGTAAAGTCGACCAAAAGTTCACTAACTTTCTTAGAAGACGGAAATATTGAAACATCGGCAAACTTTGAAAGCAAGTTTTGACATTCGATCCCTAGGTAATATACCAATGAAAAGATATATAATCTTTTAAATTAATTACGTATCGATTTAGCATCCACGCGGAATGCTATTGAAGTGTAAATTTTACAAATTTCATGGAAAGCAACGCTCGCTTACTCGATACTCTGATTTCGCGTTACAAAACCCTGTCTTCGTACTTTACTTTCGTTACATATCCCTCTCACCGACTTTTATGTGAACACGTAACAAGATCTTCACACGGCACTTGTCGATAACAAGAGGCTATTTCAAAATTATTTGACGAACCAACGGGGAACAAAATATGTAACAGGAATTTAGAAAATGTGATTACAAGTATTAGTTTTATCTCACGATCGTATATTTGTATAAATAACGATTACGTTCAAGATATTAATCATGTAAGATTACTAAAGTTGCAATAACGAATGAAATTTGTACCGAAAAGTAACACGTGTATATTCGAAGTAACGCTGGGGTAATTTGTTCGAGCAATGCGAATCGTCAAATTTTCGCCAATCTCTCAAAGGCGAATGTGAAACGGCCGTAACGAAAAGTATATACGCCCAGGTATCCCATCATCGCGGGACTGCACAATTCACAAAGAAAAAAGCCCTAGAGGGAGATCAAAAGTTCGTCATACGCGTCAAATGAAATTTTCAGCAAAATTCACGCTTCAGCTTCCCAAATGAATATCTGTCTTTCCATCCGAGCGCACGTCACGCGTATATATATACATCTTCCTCCTCTATCACGGCAGCAGCCTATCTAACCGAAAGATTACGCGCATGCACAGAGAGAGAGAGAGAGAGAGAGAGAGAGAGAGTGAGTGAGAAGCCGAGAGCGGTATATCGGTCAATAAAACGTAAACGCTTTACTTCCACTCATTGAGCCATTCAATTAAAAGTGCTAATGATTGGGGTGACGCAGTGAATAGAGAGACTCCGAAGCAAATTCCATTAAGAGCTCGCCACCCCATCGTGTCTATCAATTCCATTTATATCTGGCAGCGCAACTCGCGAACGTCAAGGCTTTCGCCCCTACAGACACACGCCTGTGCGATGATACTCTCTGCTACCGGATTAGCGGCTATTTCGTCTACTATACACATGTAGCAGAGAGAGAGAGAGAGAGAGAGAGAGAGAGAGAAAGAGAGAGAATGTGTAGATTTCGGGGGTTGACTCTGTCCGTCAAACGCACCGCTTTTTTATTTTGCTGCTCCCAGTTTCGAGAATTGTAAAACGAACGTGTTTACGCGCGCGAGAGAGGGTTCGATTGGCGAATAATGACGGGGCTTTTAGGTTCGTTCAAAGTTCCGAACGAAGGATGAAATTGTCATTTCGTACGAATGAACGTCATTTCGGGGAAATACCGAATGTGTGTGTGTGTGTGTGTGTGTTTACGCGCGGATTTGTCAGTGCCGAGAGTAGAATTTATTTATATTGAAGACGTGTGTTAAATAGTTGACAAATCTGCAGATTCAAATAAAATTTGGGTTTAAAGTAATTAGTTAGGAAAGACTCGTCGTTTGATGTATATACAAGTAGTCAATTAACATGGATTCTCGGCTTGATATTACACATAGATCCAAATAATTACGTAATTTCTTGGTAAAAGTTTGGTGGGTATTTTAATTCTGCATAACTTCCGCTAGAGTAGGAGCAAATTGGGTTTTCCCTTATTACCATGCCCTACATATAAACCCATCTCTTTCATAAAAGTTTCATTCCGGTAATGTTCGTTGGTGAGCCGAAAAGCAAAGTACGAAGATTAGGTTGAATATTCCCAGCGCTTTCTTATTTTCTCATTAACATTTAATGACAATATTTTTTAAGTAACTGACGCATTAGAGCTGCTACTTAAGAGTGTAACTATGTATTTTAATACGTCCATCAGCGAGAGTTTGCGCTCTTCAAGGATTCCAGTAGAGTTAGTTTACGCCATTTTGCTACTGTATCGCTTTCGATAGATCTTAAAAGAATTAAAAAAAAATTGTACATTTTAAAAAGTGACAATTTCTTGACTATTTGAAAGTAAAACTTAAATACATATATAGATATATATATAATCTTAAAATACACTTTACACTCACTGCTGTGAGTTTAAAATTAAGTAATTGATGAACAATACACTAGTATGGTTATATAAATAATCCCAATCACGAACAAACGATTTTGACTCAGTCATCGAAAGCTTAAAGTGAAAAGAGCGTAAAGCATTCTTGCAGACGTGAAACGCTAATTGCATATATATTAAATCTCGAATCCATCCATAGACGAACATAAAAAAATTTCAGCTCGCGATTAAAGTCTGTCCTCGCGCATATACATGCATTCTCAATATACATTAAAAGATGTAATCAATTAACATAAAGTCGATAGAGTGGGTGTGGGCCGCTAATTGAGAAACTAAGATAGAGAGAGGGAGAGAGGGAGAGAGAGAGAAGGCAAATCTAGATTAGAGAACTTACCACCGAAATTCGGCCTTAGTCGAATGTCGTAGCCGTCGAGGATCCTCGAGATCGTTTGCGTCACGTTCGCGAGCCTGTCTGATATCTCTGTCGAGCCACTCTGCAAAAAACTGTTAAACGGATACAAGAATAAGCGTTGGGCTCCCCTCTTTCCGGAAGCTCCTTCTCCTCGATACACTCGCGCTGAGTGGATTAAAATTACCCTTTCGTTCCATCCGTAGGTGGTGAGAGCGCACACAGTTATTTATGCATTGCGCGCTCTTATGCATGTACATATATTGTATCTGGTTTTAGTTTTGCACCGCCCACGCGGAAGTGATCGATCTAGTTTTTGCGCGATGAATCTCAATTGCGCTCCTCGCCGCGATTTATTGCTCGAGATATTGTGCGGTATATATTGATTATGTGCCAATTAAATTTGCGCGCAGCAGCATCCGCAATTAGTGCTCGCATTCAGATTTTCCTTGACGAGTTGTTGAACGGCGCACCCACTTTACGGAAAATTGGAATAGTTTGTCGAGTGCATTGTGCTAATGTATAATTACAAGTTTATATATTGTGATGGTAGCACAATGTTTAGATTTGGTTTTGATATCGAGTATTTTTTATAAAGCCAGGATAGCCGCGGATTTAGGTATTACGGCCCCCGTTGGATAATTTTAGTAAAATATACGATAATATAGATTATAAAACAAGTTTTTTTAAAAAAAGAGAATCATTTGTGTTGTGCGAGATAGAAGCCAATAAGTACTTTGTTAAAAGTTGAAAGTTATCGTGGATAGTATATCTATAGACCTGAGCTGTCTGACTGCATTCGTAACTGACTACTGATATTGTATTCTCTATGGATGCAGTACCCATGCTAATTTTCAACTTTTAACAAAGTATATCTTCCTTTTTTCTTTGATTTAAACGAGCGATTCTACTTGGAAAACATTAAAAATACAGTTATCTAAGCTTTTCTGTCAGAAGACAAATTAACCTGTAGTCGCGGGCATTATTCTTTCACATATTTCTATTCGTGGATAATAAATTTGTATAAATATTCCTCTTTTGGATCCAATTATAAAATTGTTGTTTCAAAAAATATCAAAATAAACAAATCCAAAAGTTCCGCTTTCTATATAGCAACCGCGGGTACAATGATACAGTAATACTTTTCTCTGCAATTATTCATTCGAAACACCTGTTGGAAATTGCATTACCGATTAAAAAACAAAATCTTTCTGATATACTTTATGAGGGAAACTATGATTAATTATTACTATTTATAATGAGGTAAACTTTTACCTACATGCAAGATAAACATTTTTTTTTTTTCATTCTTACCATTAAAGAGTTAATGAAAAATTAAGAAGAATGTATAAATTCAATCGGAAATCAAGTCTCATTTAAACACAATTGATTCTATATAAAGATATTTTCCAAAGTTTCATTTTGAATTTTCGAACTGTTGTAACGGTTTTACATTACCAACGGCCAGAAACTGTATGTTAATCCGTTACATTGTTAATCTGGCATATTCAAACCCATTTCATTAATGCATTTCCAAAAGTAATCTCTTGAAGTATTCAAATTGAATTGCTTTTCGCATAAATTCACAATCTAAATTGCAGTAAGATTCACTCGACATACATTTCGGCTTTATCCAGAAACTTGAACTGGCTCAAATCAAAGTAACGAGTACGAGACCAATACGAAATTCACGTATATATAACAACGATAGAATGACTAATTAATCTATCAATTCGTCGACGCAAAAAAAAGTATAACCCGAGCCATAAAACAGTCGATCTCACGTAAACCAAATGGACACACACGTACAGTCCCACCGAATCCCTTCATCTCGGGCCGAATCAAACAAAAAAAAACTTCCAAGACGTTATATACCATGCGGTGTACGCCTCGCAATATATATATATATAATCCCTCTGTGACCAGCTACACACAACAGTCCAGTGAAATCCGGAAAATCCATGTGCTCCGAGCGTATACATATATACAGTAGCAGCACATTTAATCGAGGAGGAGGGAGCAAAGCAGACGCGTGCCCCTATTACACAAACGAGGAAAAGAGAGAGAGAGAGAGAGAGAGAGAGAGAGACCGCGCGCACGCTCTTAATCCTCCATCACCCCCTCCTCCTCCATAATACAACATCTTACACAGATGTTATACACGTATATACGTAAAGGTGCATGGTACAGGGATACATAGTATACAACGTGTAACAGTATGTGAGTGAGATTACCAAGCCGCCCGATGGGAGAGATCAGCGGCCAGCAGAAGTAGGAGTAGAGCAGCCAAGAGTCCCGGCAGCCTAGTCATCGTGCCTACGACGATACGGACGAGGACTACGACGATGGCACTGCACGGCGCGGACCAGTCGCGTCACCAGATCTGGATCAAGGTCGACGGGGCCGCGACTCCGGCCAGTCCAGAGCACCGGGAGCAAGAAGCACGCCAGTCAGCATCTCCCGCTGTCGTGCATCCCACACACACATACATACATACATACATATAAAAACGTATATGCACACACACACACACACACACACCGATTTATTAGATCGAGCTGCGGTGCTTGTAGCTGTGTGTGTGTGTGTGTGTGTGCTGCGAACGCGGCGAGGCACTGATATTAGGTTTCGGCGGATTTTGCTTTGTTCGCTTGATTTATAGGCTCGTCGATCGATATGCATACCGCGCCACCCCCCAACTTTTCTCTCTCTCTCTCTATCTTCCTCTCTCTATATACAGTTGGTAAACTTTCTTTTTGACCCGATGTGCTCTGTACCCTATGCATCTATAATAGACTGTTTTGAATCAAAAGCCAATTGATTTGAAAGCTTATTTTTTTTTGTTTTTATATTTCCTTATCTTATCTTATCAATCTGCAAACAATATATACATGTAATGCATATTTTTTCATAAACGCAGGTAATTCATGTCATGGTAAAAGTTCTTTAATACTTTACGAAATTCGTTCGATTTAACGATTGTTTGTAAATAGTATCGAAAATTCCATATTGAGGCATTTTAGGGGGAACGCTCGTGGCTAGCTGTACTTGGCATTCTTATCGCGACTCGAGCACTTAAGGAATCCAATAAAATTACAAAAGTGAGAGTGAGAGAGAAAGAGAGAGAGAAAGAGGGGTATATATATATATATATGTATAATATGCACGCTCAACGAGTACGCAGGGGTTTGATAAAATCGATGGCTGCAATTTACGGGATTCCAATATTTTAGATCCGACACAAAGTTATTATTACGCAATAAATATCTTGTAACGGTAAGATCGTGTCCCGTTAAAAACTCCTTTCAGTGCCCCGTCCGCAGTTGTGAGTATTATACTCAGCGCGCGCGTAATGGTCAAAGTAAGGTAGCTCGTAAATTCACCGCCAACCATATGTTTAGTATTTTCTATATATCTGTCGAGTACAACGCGATTCGCGACCAAGTGAATATCTGTTTATTTTATGACTCGCCGCGAAACCTTGTACGAGCGAGTGATCAGTGCCAGGCGAGCGTGTCAAATGTATCACGGGAATAGTGTATCGCAATGTACAGTTAATACGGGGACTGACCTAAGAGCACAGGAGGATCCTTACTGATCCGTCGGGGACAGGAGTCGGTGTTGCAGCAGCAGCAGCAGCAGCAGCGGCGGCGTCGGCGGCAGCAGCAAGGTCGGCAGTAGTGGCAGCATCGGCAGCCCTTTGTTTTCCCACCCTCCATCAGCGGATACGACGTCGACGACAGCTCCTTCCTCTCCAGCTCCCCCGACTCCTTCGCCTCGGCACAAGTCGCACTAACCGCGTTGTTGGTCGCTTCGGCGATCGGCTGCTCAGCCTCGCACCGCCCGACTTGGCACATCTCTCTCTCTCTCTCTCTCTCTCTCTCGCACTCACTCTCTCTCTCTCTCTCTCGGTCCGCCTGTCAATCAGCTGACCGCCAAAGCGAAGCAAATCGGATGACTCGATTAAGGGGGCGCAAAAGTACAGCTCCCTCCGCGGTGGGATGCGAGCCTCCGGCAACGAGGACACAACGCGACCAACGAGATGGAGATATCGAATGATAATCCGCGCACTTGTGTTTGCGCGCGCGCTCTTGGTCCACTATCAAAGCGTGACCGTTGCACGAGGAGTCGATGTTGCACCAGCAGCACTCACATCCTCACTGGGCACTAGCTCCCGCTGCCCCTTCTACTCCTTCTCCTTCTCCTCGGGCCTCCAAGGGAAGACGCGCCCATTGTTCTCGTGTCGCTCTCGTGTCCGGGTTTATCGCTGCGGTGGCGTTCGGACGTCGTGGGTCCAGAGCAGAGGAGCAGCGGCAACAGCAGCTCGGCCGCCGTTCCGCAGCGGCAGCTAGGCGTCGTGGGTATGGGTCGGGCGCGCGCGCGCGCGCGGGGAGGCGGGTTTTTCGCCCGAGAAACGACAACAATCGGCCGAGAGCAGAGGCAACAGCGGCGCTGCCAGGCAGTAGCAGCACCAGCAGCATCCCTAGGAGGGCGCGAGCTCTCTCTCTCTCTCTCTCTCTTCCTCTACCCTCGTGAGCCAGGTGGGAGGGAGAGGCGGCGATGATGGAAAGAGAGAAAGGATATGTTGGCGGAGAGAGCGCGCGCCAAATGTTACTACGCTTGCGCGCTGCTGCTGCTGCTGCTGCTGCCGCTGCTCCATGGACCGAGGCCTTTTACTTTCCTCGCTCGCTTCTGTGTATATGTGTGTGTGAGTGTGTGTGTGTGTGTGTGGTATATATAGATGCACCGCACACCCCTTCGACGGCAAAGGAGCGACATCTCGTTGTGCACGCAGCGAGTACATCACGCTTGACTGACGGCTTTTCTCTCGCGCTCGCTTTACGCTCCGATATATACGTCCCTGTTCCTTTTTTTTTTCTTTTCCTCTTATCTTAGAGATTCGGCGGGAGCGCCTATGTATATATATGACGTAAGTGTTTCGATATTTTCTGGAAAAAGGATGTAGGTAAAATGCTGTTGGATCGAGCTGCGCGTTTGCTCGGTTCGGTTTGCTTTTCGATTTTTTTTTTCTTCTATCGCGGTTGTCCGCCCGCCGGTGGAAATGAAAAAGGTCGATGTGGTTTTTTTTTCGTTACAGGGAGTGCGACAGGTTATTATTTGTGGCTGTTTCCGCAGCCGCACGCGCCCCGCACTTGGCCTATCGCGCGGTGATCGATGAACCGATCGATTTCCTCTGCGACTCTTTCGATGGTACAGATGCCTGCCCAACTACTGACGAAATTAAATTTATCGATAGGGACTGAGGGGGTTTTTTTTTTAAGCTTTTGAATTGAAAACATGGGATTGGGTCGATAGCGAAAATGGGTTTGCTACATTTTACGAAATTGAAATATCACAGATCCATTATAAGTAAAAATGCGCGAATTTTTAATTAAATATTTATTATGATCAAAAAATTCGTATGCATTGAATAATTTAGATAGCGAAAGATTATTGTCGCATTCTCTCACGTACGATAAGAGTACATTTTTTAATTTTATCCAACTATTTTCGGCTCAGATATCATGCTGCAGCAAAAATAATTTTTTATTGAATTTTGTAAAATTAGTTCCTTGGTATACAAGATTTATGTTGATATAAGAACCAGTTTGTCTTTAAATAAATTATTACAAGTTCATATGCTTCATTCATATGTCTCAACATTCATAAATATTATTTTTGAAATAATTAAAATTGACCGAGATGTTAATAAGAAATAATTTACTATATTCTACCTAAAATAAATTTCGTACTTCGTAAAAAAAGTAATGATAAAAATAATATAACCAAACAATATTGATAATATATAAAAAATTTAAATGTAAACATTTTTGGTTTACAGAATGCAAATTATCTTAGAAACTCGGTTAAATTGTAAACATCAATTCCAATCTAGAATTGTAAATACCTGCAGTCAGTTTCATTATTACACGTCTCTGATGAAAATTCTCATATCTCATGTGAGAATTTTCACTAAAGCTTCAGTCCCAAGCAATATGAGCTTTCAGTTATATTCGGTTGAAAAACCACCATCGTCCAGCTGTTATTTCTTAGTTTCAATAATATTTAAAGCATTTCAAGACTGGATTTTCATTTTATTAGAAAAAAAAACAAAAAATTTATTAATAAAAGTATTATAAAAAATATCCTATAAATTTATACTCAAACATGTCAGTATTCCTAAAAAACTTGTGTGTTTCTAAAATTTCTTACATGTGTTCTTATACTTCGTTGTATATTGCAATAGTTTTAAAAGTAAATACATTAGTGTCAATACAATATATCGTCTCAATTGACAAACATTCGAGTATAATAGTTGATGCTGCTTTTTCTCTTCAGATGAATTTCATCATGATCTTTTTCGGATAAGTTAAAACTGTACAAATCCGTAAAAATCTTGTACAATAATTAACCGATTTAGTACGTATGTGATGTATACATTACACTTACATTTTTCAGTTTTTTTGAAAGCATTATTCAATAATAATCTATTCCGTTTCTCGCATAAGTTGTCCTAAACCAATAAAAGCCACAAAAATAGTTTATTAAATAACAAACAAAAAATTATTTAAATAATAATAAGTTTCATTTTCTTATTCTAAGAAAATAAACGGAAACAATTGAACAAATCAATTTTTTTTTTTAAAAAGGTTCAATATAAGCATATGAAAAATACACAAAAACATATGCGTGTTTATATTGAGTGTTTAGTCACGTACTAGATCCATTACAAACCTGCAACTAAAATATTCATGTCCACCTAAGCGTCCAAAGCCTGGAACTTTCTCTTGTACATTGTGCACGGTAAACACTTCCTGGCTCCACACATTTGGCCGAGGAAAACGAGAAATACGCGCGAATTCGCGAGTACATATCCTGCGGAAAAGCGTAGAGTGCCAAAGAAGAAGAATAAGTGCATTCACACTCGACGCATCGTTTACTCGACGTAAGCGTACACATGCTTACAATCTCAAAATACAGGTCGAACTATGTTTACTAGTTTTTTTCCTCTCCATTTTTCTTCCACTTTATCTTCTTCTTCCACCTTCTTTTTTTTTCCTCTTTCCTTTACAATTAAATGCTGCATTACGTATTCAAATAAACATTATCATTATTATTACTACCGTTGTTATTGTTATCGTTGTTATTATTGTTATCATCATAATAGCACAGGGGGAGTCTGTAAGCCCAGCGCGGCGCGTCCCCTAGATGTTGGATGAGGGATAATTCGTCGTGTTTCCACGAATGGTAGGAGCGAACGTTTCCATAGACCAACAGACAGATGAGAAGAACCTCTTAGAACAAAACTGGGTGAGTAAAAAATACGTTACAAAGACCGAGACCCATCTGTCCCGGATGTTAGTTCTCTGTAAAAGCTTCGCCTGAGATATAGACCCTAAGCCAAGGTGCACAGCCATGCCAAGAGCTATGTGGTAAACGGTGGTTCTCCATGGAATATCGGACGACCCGTCGAGTATATGTACCCTCATCCCCCAGCGAAGAAGAATAAAGAGGAATTGCCTCTACGCTAATAGTAATAGGACCTAGCCCAAAAGAATGTGAAAATCGGAGCCGGACAGGCGTTTCTATAGTGTCGTAGAATCATTAAGAGCCAGTGTGTTGTCTTTACACTTATAAAAATAAATTATTTTTTCCAAGTCGATTGCTTGGCTACTCGCAGCTCTTCGACAACCGTTCTGAAACCTAATGACCGTATCCAATCCTAAATACCTAATTTCAACCTGGTCGTAATTCTCCACCCGAATATTTCATCGCATGCATTGTCTTGAGATATAATTAATTAGCCTATCACAGCTTACCTGGCTAGGAAGCCATTACACTACCACTGACTTAAGCTTTCTCTTACTCTGAACCATTGAATGGATTGTATCTATATACCAGTTCTCTTCCATTGTCTGACATGTCTCGTAACTGCACCAGGAGTTTCCCGTTAGCGCATTTGGGATATTATGTCTGTAGGTAAACATATTTTTATGCTATTGTACTTAACATCCACGTAATATCATTAAAAATAGGTGTATTTAGATTCACATACATTTATTTATACACTAGGTCAAATGTTAATTTATCTGGGAAACTGGTATATTGAAATTTTTTTAAAATAACATCATTAGCTTTTTAAAAAATCCGAATTTTAAGAGGTAAAGGATCACTTGAAACAAAATGAATTATAAAAAAAATTGGTTTTACTCCACAGACAATGCATCATAGTAAGATGAAAATAATTCAAATTTTGGAGTATCCACATTTTTCCTCCAATTGAATATGTCATTACATACCCACAGATATATACATACAGATCGCATGTAAATGTATATATCCTTCCTTTTTTACCCTCGAAAAAAGCGTACTGAATGCCGGTCTGATGAAGCGGCCAGAAGAGAGATAAGTCTCAGTCGAATATCACGCTAATGAGCAACGCATTTGATGTTTATAACCTGCCCCCGAGGAATATATAAGAGTCTCGCGTAATTGACGTTTATAGGCGGGCGCTCGCCGCGGTCGTATTATTGATTTTTTTTTTCAGCCCACCCTCGCTCTCGCTCGGGCACTCGATTTTTTTTCCTTCCTCCCCCACCCCCTTCTCTCTCCTTCTCCTCTTTTTTGCCAAGCCGCGCTCGCAACCCACGCGATCTCGATTCCGATTTGCAATGCGTGATTTAATATTCCGTTTAACTGGGCACGGGTCGACTTCCTCGGTTTATAACCGCCATTGTGAAGGTGCGAAGAATGAAATGTTGAAAGGCAGTTCTCCAAAGTTTGATAATTATTTTCAGACTGCGATCCGCGACGGTTTATCAGTTAACGATCGGAGAGGAGATCGCAGGCGAATAAATACCCTGTTCTTTTGTTGTATTGTATTTTTTTTTTATTCCGTTTCTACGAAGGTGAATGGGATCTTTACGTTAGTTGCCGTCCTTTTAATGAAGCTAATTCGTGGGTGCTCTGTATATGCGACGCTTGTACATGGAATATTCCGTGCAAAATTGCATAGTCGATACCTTGAATAGTCAGAAGTATTGAAGTAGCGCTTTTCAATATGTATATATCTTATATAGGTGGTAAAATTTGATTTTCTAAAATCGTTGTAGTCAAAAATGTCTATGACATAGTAACCGAAATAAATAAAAAAAAATTTCTATATCAATAATTGCTGTGTTAATAAAGATCAATCGTGAATATTATATGATGCATACACAAATAGAAAAAAAAGTTTTGTTTAATAATTGGTTTTAACTTTATATATATTATCATTTTTTATTTTAAATTAGGTACGATTTGTACGCAGGTTATGATATTGATTTGTTCGATCAATCATAGATCGCATAAATTCTCAACAAAAAAGCTATGCATCATATCTCATAAAAGGATCAATTCATAAATATGATATGGAATGCTATAAGGTTTACAGGTAGATGTGGTATGATTTTCTTTTGGTAAGAAGCTTATGAAGTATATAGCAACAAAATTTTATATATTTTATTTTGTAAAATTTTCAACTTTAGACGAAAAATTTGATTCTTCTTTTTTCCACATTTATGAATTTGTTTTATAAATACGTATAAGTATATAATTAAGTGCAGTGTCTACTATTGTTTTTGATAATCTTTTTCTATTCTTTATTTCTATTTAATCAAATCGATAACCTTATAATAAATCCTCGACTCAGTCAGCAAAATATTATTTAACTCTTAACTCTTTGTTCATTTTTAATGTACTTATACACATGCATTTGATTAATCCACTGGAGCAGGCTAGATGTAATGGAATTTTTTTGCATTCGAAAGTTGTGAACGGTCCCCCATAAATTATTCAACTCAATTCCCGCTTAATATCGTAATACAAAATAATAATTAAATCAATACTCGTACTCGCGAAAATTTAATATCGAAATTCATTTAACCTTGCGACTTTGTGCGGCATTGTTCATATACGATCATAATGTATTCTTTCTGCTAATGTAAAATTGCATTATTGGAATAATCCAGATGGAAAAAAAAGTATAATTGAATATACTTGGCTGAATATGATGGAACTCCGCTCTTTTTATAGATGGATGAATACCGAATTTCTTTTCTGTACCTTACGGCTCTGTATATATCGCTCTTTGAAATTGTATACGTATTGGCTCGCCGTGCACGGAGTAAGCACTTGCAGTAATACTAATTAAGTCCAGACCAGACTCGTATACTTATATATAAAAGTGCATTTATTGTCAAAGAAATTGCGACTTGGTGTGGCGTTTTAGTTCGAGGTTAAGGGATATATTGGGGAAACGAAGATAAAAATTAATAAATGTCTCGTTCAATAACACATGCGAGTGCAATAGTTGTTTTTAAATAAAAAAGTTTGATAATTTAATTTAAGATATAATTTTCAAGGTATTTAATGGCGAAATCTAAGAGATTTAATAAATTAATTTGTAAAATCAATTATAGTTCTGTAAAATTTCCAATATTTCATATTGTTTTCGTAAATAGCTCTTTTTCAAACAATACCTTGCACATTATTGGTGTATTCTGGTTACAATTTTTGTTTCGAAGCTTCTCGCTCTGTATTTGAAAATGAATTTTCTTCGCTCATTATTCAATTTCTACAACCATCTATTTTAAAGACGTAAAGCAGGAGTTAATAAATTCCTCCGATGGAGTACATTGACTTGAAACTGTAGTTAGAAAAAAGTAGCAACAATTAACCCAACAAAAGTAAATTCTGCAGTTATGGTTCACTATCTTTTAGTTTAATGCTGATTTTATCACAATATATCTATAAAACATAGTAATGCGTGTACGTTATAAATTCTTATATGAAATTTATCCAAATTATAAATTGTATTACTTTTTATAGCTGAAATCATTAATCCACCAAATCTCAAGTAAATCGATTGAAAGAAAATTATTTAAAATTAAACATAACGTATAAAACCTCTGAACTCTGAGCTACCGAACCTCCATGCGCCTTGATACGTTGCATATTGTCGTGTTGCATTGCAGCGCGTCAATACTCTTCGTGACAATAGAAATAAAATCTGAAATATTTCGGAAACTGACCAGCCGTTTTTAAGAAGAATGCGTGTCAGCTGTTTGTGCTATAATTTTACATATGCTGTCCAAATTATAAATAAATTTTTTAGGTATATAACTTTCACATGAGAAAATACCGCTAGATTACCGACAAAGCTATTTGACTGGTATTAATATAGAAATTACATTAACTTACACAAAATTCCATAATTCAAAAGCTATTGTTTTAGATAAAGAAAGTTGGACACGATAACACTCTCGTCAGTACGTACGATGAAAGTGAATAATACGACGAAAAATGAAAAAAATCTACACTCCTGGTATTACCAATACAATATATCTACCATTATGGTCCGCCAGATGACCGATACTGTACGTCATCCGATATTCTCCCCGACGTAGATGAGCTGAGGTCCCTCATCATGTATCCAACACTTCGCCGGACTCTCTGCCCACCCTGGAAGCGCTGTGGACCCATCAGGATGACATTGCGCACTTTCTCTTCCAGAATCCCACGATGTAGTATTTATATACACATGGCTTACCAAGATGGTTCATCACTTACCGGTCGATTGCAAGCATCGAAGGTGTACTTCCAGTGTACTTTTTCTAATGTCGTTAAATTAGCATTTAATATGGTTACAAGTTCAGACGTCATAGTCGTCAGCGCGTTAGCAGACAATTGACGTACTGTCTTTGATGTTTAAAGACTTTTGTAATATCAATTCAAAACTTTTTCACTGTCATTTCTAAGAGGAAACAATAATACGATTAAGTATATAAATGTGAAAATGCCGAATTACTAACGTTACGTTATTTTTACACAATAATTAGGCTTTAATTATTTCAAATCTCAATTTTTTTTCAAAGATCAAACATGCACAATTCTAAAATAATTTATGGTCATTAGTGAGTCGATTATTAATTTTATTTTATTTTTTTGGGTTTTTTTTATTCTAATTGAGTGTATGAACTTATAATCCTATTATGAAATGTATAATAATAATTAAGTTTAATCTAGCTTACGCGTTTACATTGTTAAAATTTATGATTATCTCACGTAATTCTACAATAACCAAAGTTATATTTGTCCATTTCAATGATGGATTGGTAAGAAAGAGTTTAATTTTTGTATCATAAGCAAGAGCCTCAATTTTAAACTCAAAAAGATTAACATTTTACAATTTTGGATTTTCGAGTTTAGTTTTTAAAAGTAATAAATACATATTGATATTAATAGATGTTATAAATTTAGCTCTAAAAAACTTTAATACTTTAATGCCAATTATTCGCAAAATAGGGTAGATAGAATATTGTTTAAGGGGGTCTACATATATTTATATACATGTTATATGTAATCTTATCTTTTATTCATTAGTTACCTACTTAATTATACTGATTTAAGCACGATATTCGTGGATTTTATGAGCTAATTTACATAATACCTATGGGACTCTAATTTTAACTTTTAATTAAGTATTAAGATAACATACTGTACTTGGTGATAATTTTACAGTTATTCTGAAATTTTATAACATATTCCATTATTGGTCTCAACAAAAACTAAGAAACCAGTGGGTGATACATTTCTTGTGCGCGAATAAACTTGGACTTCTCATATTGAATCTTTTCCAATTATTTTGGCGTATTATATTTTACTTGTATATTATAGATAATTTTTTGTACTAGATTGTAGAGCAAACTTAACAGAATTATCCTTTCTTGGATCAAAATTCTTATTATACAAATTGATCAACATATCTATTTATAATAAATAAATAATCAAACGAGTTCTCGTACATCTTTGCACAAGCTTCTTAACCATTTAGTGGTTTTGTAACGTGAAAAATGTTGACAGCATCTTCGATGCCATAAATGCTGTATATCTATTTATCAAAAAACTGCGCCAGCTGTAATTCTATCTTAGCAGCCAGATGCCGTAAAAAAGTAGGTGGCCTATCGCCGAGGTCACGTAACCGTGAAAATGTTAAGGTGTTCACTGCGTGTGAGAATGTGCTTCTCGTAAAATTTCGCAATATTTTTGTTGGCGAAGCACATAAAACTGAACCCAACAAAAATTGTATTAATTGATTTCAAAAGTAAAGTGATGACTTTTAATAAAAATATCTAATTCAAAATAGTTCACTTGTTATAAGAGCATTTAATTGAATATTGTATACTCAATTTTTTTTAAATATGCGTTTACCATTTTGAGTTAGGACTAACCAATCACATTTAGCCATGTCTTACACAATTAAGATCAAAATAGCAATGAATAAAATTTAAAGTCATTCGTTATTAAAAAAAATTCGGTTTTAGAAAGCTGATTTGAAAATATTTCCTCTTATTTATTTTCTTTCAAGTAAAATGCAAATATTAATTCATGAAAAAAATTAATTCTTTGCATTTGTAGTACAGCACTGACTCCTCACCTGGAATGACTCGGTTATAGCTGTGGTAGACTTGATTAGAAGTACTTGTGTTTGTCCATAGTGCCAACTACGTAAGGAAGCCACAGAAATTCTACGTTAAACATAGTAAGGTTCAGTTCAAACGCAGAAGTTATAAATAGAAACGTGATACCTTTTAAATATTTGCTTAAAAATTATGTTAGAAAATAAATTAATTTTAAAAACGTACGATATGTTCAGTCCAATTTTTAAAACGAAATAATAGATAAATACTTTTTACAAGATTGAACGTAATTATAGTTATGTCTACTGAATGTATACCGAAATATTGATTCCCTTATATAGAAAAACGAATTCTCGAACTGAAGTCCATGAGTAGAGGCACTTAATTGCAATATCGTATCGAGAAAAAAAGAATTTACAAGCAGCGATTTATGAATAGATTATGATCTTAGATTTGTGTATCTATATACTTTGACAATAGAGATTTTTTGACCATATTTATTTTTACAGCAACATATTTCCACTAGAAAAACTTAAAGAATCTAAGCTCAGTAATGTTTTATGCAAAATAATTTATATTACATAATTTAGTAAATAATTTAAATAATATTTTATTGCTTCAAGTATCTAAATATAGACCCTGCGTTTTGTGGATTCATAATTACAATATTTAATCAATTTTATTCGCAAAATATATTTCGCACAAAAGGACTGTATTTTTTGGTATCCGTTAAGAAATAGGGGAAAATCCTATTTAAAACTAATTGAAGTTCTAAATGTGTAAAGGTTACCAATAAGCAATTAAATGAACTTGACGAATTTCTACATTTTTTTATATAAATAAATTAATTTAACCGTTATTGTTTGGTCTCAAGCAAATATAGACTAATGTTATTATTTTCGATTCCGCGTGCCCTTATTAATTGTAATTTGATTCGAAAGTATAATTTAATATTCATGAGGCTGCGATATAAGTTAATTAGGTACATTACTGTTCCAAATGTGTGGAAATTTATGCATTGCTGTAAAAACACATTTTTCTTCCTTAAACATAATTTTTTTAATATATACTGTAGTGTTCCTCACACATTTTAGTATAGTGATTTTAAACAAAAACATTTCTTGATACCCTTTTACCGCGAAAGCGATTTCAGTTTGTTCTGGGAATATGAAAAAGTTTTATCAAGCAAAGAAGGAATGGAGATGTAAAAGGGAGAAAAAGAGAAAGTGTAATATCTAAGGAAAAGCTGCACGTATACATTTGAAGTATTTCTTTCAAATGCATAAGCTTAATTATTAAAAAACAAATTTTAGCAGTTGTATGTTGTTAACGAGTTGTTGTCATCCTATTTAATCTCTATTATAGATCTGTCAAAGGAGATTAATTTATTTATGTTTGTTTTTTCTTCTTTTTGCACTTATATTGACTTGGAAATCTGAAAAATAAATACGTAGATCATAGAGTAGTTTCACACTTAGCGGAGAGATTAAAAATTTTCATAGATCCACCAAAAATTGGTTAACATAATACTAGTATTTTCCGAAAAAAGAGTAATAGAATTATTTATTATTGTCATAAAATAAATTAGATTAATATATACGTATATATCTAAGCACATTAGAAAAGTCTATACATGCAGTAACTTGTATACTATCAGGAAGAGTGACGAGCTGTAACGTTTTTTTTTTATTTTACAAATTTGTTTTTGAACGAAACGGAATATAAAACCAATTATTCTAGGAAATCACTACAGCTATGCTAAAGATAGTCACCTTTAGAACTACTCAATATTTATTTGTTAAAATGCCACATGCCAAGCTTGTATTTCATTTTGACAGGATAGTTCGTCAAATAAATAAACAAAGTATCATTCAGTTATTCATATGTTAGAACATGTATCGTTGTCAACAAAATCTGCATCCAACAAAAAATATTTACTTTAATTCGCTCCCGCGGATCTTTTATTTCTATAGAAATCATTCAATTCACTGTATTTTCAAGTCTCTCGTACTAAAATATTTCACACTTCGTTCCGCTCTATATAAATTCCCGTCAATATTCCACTCAGCGATCGAGCACATCATATAGAAATTAATTAGCGTCGAACATCGATTGTACAACTCTTCTCTCTCCTCGCAATCCAAATAAATCGCTTTAACTAGCCAAAAACGATTAGAACGTCAAAAATTATAGCTGCGCAAAACCGGTAAACAAGACACTTGAAACTCGTGCCGCAAAAAAAGAAAGTCACAGCAAAGCTAAAACCGGGGAACAAAGAAGAAGAAGAAGAAGAAGCTGAACGAGAAACAATCTCTCACGCCCTTGGAGGAAAGATATAGCCGACGGGGAACCGATCCCCCCGCGCGAGCTTTCATCTCACTCGCGATAATGTAGCAGCGGAGGGCCCCCCCCCCCAAAAAAAAAGTCTCTCCTCATCATCGCGGAGAAAGGAACGCGCCGAAGCTAACACAGAAACAAAACAAAGAGAGCGAGCAGTAGTAGCGATAGGAGCAGAAGCTTCCGCGAAAACGCCGCAGAGATGTGTGTAATAGGGAAGAGGGAACAAAAAAAAAAGGAGCAATAGTCTGTCGGAGCTTGCGCGCGTGCAGAGAGAAAGAGAGAGAGAGAGAGAGGCAGTATAAGGGAAAAACGGTCGCGCGCGCGCTGCACTCACTCTCTCTCTCCCTCTCTGGCGTACAACCGGAGCGGGGGGGTAAAGGCAGATGCAGCGCGTCGCCGCGAAAGAAGGCCGCGCGCATTCGAGGACTGGAGCTGAGAGAGAGGGAGGGAGAGGGAGAGCTGGTTGGGTAGAGCGAGAGAGAGAGAGAGAGAGAGAGAGAGAGAGAGAAGCGGTGGTACAGAGAGACCACCACGCGGTACATATACGCGAGGGAGAGCAAATGGCTCGTCGCCGCCGAGCGACAACTCCTGACAAACGTCGGGAACCTGTCGGACGCGGCCGCCGCCGGTGTCGTCCTCGTCGTCTACGGGGACGTTGTTCCTCCTGCGCTTCTTCTTCATCTTCTTCTTCTTCCGCTCTGTCGTCCTCTATTCTTGATCCTTGTCGTCCGCTTGTCGGCACTGCCGTGGAGGTAAGACGGAGGAACTGCCAGTTGGTCGTTCGGTAGTATATACGAGCCGCTGATCCGATTTTCTTGGGCCTGCCGGCGATCGCGTTTCACCGAACCTAAGGGGCTGGGAGATCGGCGAGGGAGCAGCCGACGACAGCATGAGACTCGACGGGATTGCCATGTGAGTCTTTTTGACCATTCTTCTATTTCTTCTTCTTCTTCTTCTTGCGTGCGTGTGTCTGTGTGCTCATTTTGTATCTGTTGCTTGAGTCATTTGATTGGCACTGTATAAGGATGCAGTTTGAGTCGACGGTCCCAGTGCTTTCGCTCAAGCTTACCTCTCTCTTTTTTTTTTCTGCTGTACACGAGATTTGTCGTGGACTTGAATTAACTTAACTCGCGAAGGAATGAGGTTCGCTGTCGGACTGAATTTATAGCTGTTTTATTAGAAAAAGTAAAATTGAGATCAATTTGTCGTTTTACAATATCAATTGTCGGTTATACAGTTGTAAATCTACCCTCGCATCACTCAACATTCTCCTAAATTATAATGTGCGCACGTTCCTCGTTAATTGTAAAAGAATCGCATTGAAATAATGCCACGTACCGCGACAGTTTTCTTCAGTATTGATTTAAAATTACAAGCGTTTAAAATGTGCTAAACGCCACCGCCATCCATAATGACTTGTGTAGGCACGAGAAGCTGGCGTCCGCGCTAATTCATTTTAACTGGGTCGACTGATTTTACCATGCGTGGACACACAGTTTTACTCTACCAAAAGTAAATCCGCGTGTAGACAAGTCGCGTTATTTACGTTTCACTTAATTATTTATCTCTTGTCGCATACGTGCATCCTGACATATACCGACTTTTCAGAACAGGCGCACTACACTTTTATTTCGTTATTACAATTCAGCTTGGAATCGAAGCTCAGAATCGAGAAAGACATTTTGATAGATGCGACTAGTGTTTTTTTGCGCGGGCGAATGGATAAAAAATCCATCATTTTCACTTTATAATTGTCAATAAATTCATAAAGAACTACTATTGCATAAGAGTATTTTTGATTTTTTCCCTCCTGCAGCTCTATTAGTCAATTATTATGATTAACCCGCTTGATTTGCAAAATATTAATAAAAACCAAGTGCAGAAATTAATTTTTGATTTATATTATCAATAAATTCATAAAGTAATACTGTGCATAAGAGCATATTAGATTATTTTCCTGCAGCTATTATATAGTCAATTATTACAATTATAATAAAAAATTAATAAAAACCAAGTATCCCAGCAAATACTCATCTACGCGTAGGCTTAAATACTTCTTTTCCCACATATTTGCCTTTCTCCCCGTTAGCGGACATACATAATCACATTCAACTTCCCTTTTAACTCGGTAACGATTCCGTCAACACCACACCGACTATCGCGTGTAAATACCCGAAATACAATTTGGTAATTTTTTCAATTCCTACAAGCCAGCCAAAACATCAAGCCCTAAAACAACACGTGAATAATCACTTATCGCATATCCACATTCTCACTATCGCACGCATATAATTGCCATCGTTAGCAACCGCTCGACTCCACCTTTCCTCGAATTCCACACAGCGAAAGCCTCCTCGAACGCCATAAACAAACGTATACACACATCCTCTCTCTTACATAATCCGCGAGGACCGTAAGAAAAGAGCTTTCCGATCGTTATCCCTTGGCATATCCGTCTCCCACTCCCTCTCGAAATCCTCACCGCGTGCGCAACTATAGCCTCCCCCTCCGCGTGCATCATCTCTCATCCTTTTACGCGAGAGAAGAAAGGAACCTTCATTCGGAGCGTATAAAGTCGAGCCGATATAGCGCCGATTCGATTCCCCGTACATATAGTACGGTATAAGCTCCGCGCGACGCGCATCAATCTCCAACCCTCCCCGGTTGCATCCCCCCTTTTTACCGAGAACAAACACGAGGCCAAGCCGATGAAACATAATTATTCGTCGAATATTATACGATACACGGAAAGAAAAAGCGAGGCAGGAAGCGGCCCGCGTTATAATTGCGACGATCAAGACACGGTAGCGGCGCGGCTCTTTATATTTTATACATAGCCCCGGGTGCAGGCGCAGCGATCCACGACAATGGCCCGCGCGAAAGATAAAAACGCGAGCGCCTAAGTGCTGATGCGCAACGCGAAATCCAATCCTCTGGGCTGGCGTATATACTGTATATATATATATAACGGAACCGCTATACGTGCGCGCGACTCTCTCATACCTCTGTATATATATGTAAAGAAGCACCGCACTCATTGTCCACAGGATGGTAGCGCGCGTGAAGGCTCCGCGCGATTTTTCCCCTCTCTCTCTCTCGTTTGCTTCGTTTCTTTTTCCTCTCGCGCTCGCGCCCGCGCCTTATTGTTTGTTGTCGTTTGGCCGCGCGCGCCAGCGCGTCTCCGGTTTTCATACGTCGCGGCGACGCGAACCAAGAGAGAGAGAGAGAGAGAGAGAAAGGAGTATATATACATGTCACCTGCGTACCACCCGTGTGACCTCGTTCGACGAGATGAGCTCTGCTCTGGTGCAGCACATGTAAAGGAGAGAGAGAGAGAGAGAGAGAGAGGTAGGAGAATGAGTCAGTTATAGAGGAGTGACGAAAACGCGATTGTACCGTTTCCGTTTAATGGCACGTCTGCAGCGCGCGGTTGGGACTTCGTCTTACGTGTGATTTGAGGGATATCAAAATGTCGAGGAGGAGAACATTCGCTATTATTGCGGCGTATACGCCGCGGAATCGTTTAATATTGCGTTATAAATCGTTGCGCTATATAAAGCTCCTTGAGCGGCCGTATACTTTTTTTTTCAAATTGAATGGAACCGATGCAGACATCATATTATCCGCTCGCTAATTCGTTGGAAGCCGAGTGGATCGTTAATTTTGAATAAATACGATTTATGCCCCGGCGAAGATCGTGGATTTTAATGCGCTCGCCACTATCGCCGACGAATGAATACGATGGCTGCGATAAATCGGGTCTTAATTTGTTAGACGATTATATACGAGAATGCGGGAGATTCTTTTGAATGAAAACGGTGCACTTGCCTGTCTCGGATCGCGTTGTTTCGCAAAGAGAGACGACGGCCCTTGATGCTCCAATATCGACTTTTATCACTGGTCTATAAAGTTTCTTTTAGTTGCGCTGCCGATAAAGTTTAATGCTCTAGATTTATAACGCTTATCGTGAGGAATTGGGATGTACACAGTGTTATCTTTGGTCCTTCACGAATATCCTCAATGCCGCACAAGTCATTATGCGAAAAACTATATAAACTATATACTCTAATAAATAACGATTGTAAGCGTGTTTTGCTTTTATGATTTTTTGTAAATCGGTTGTAATACTATTAATTATAGAATTTGCTTTGATAGGTTAAGGATCTTTTGGAACAAAAACTCAATTTTATAAATAGTAACAAGTTCATTTGTAGATACAGAAACGTTTGTCAATGAAATAGAATACCTTTTAGTCAGACTTTGCGTACAAAAACATTTAACGTATACTTTTAAATGTCAGGCGAGATTTCTCAATACTGATAAACGTTTTAAACACTGAATTATTAAATTAAAAATGGTCTTTACTTGTTTTCAAAGACAATATTTATTGATATAAAAAATGAAAATTTCTAATAATTAGAGCCATAAAGATTTTTTTCTTGGCTCCTGTTGTGTCGGTATACACTGAAGACAAGTCGCGAGCAATTAAGGATTAACTTCGTTACTTCATTACTTTCCATGGACTGAGGATATCGATTTTTTTTATTTATGTTTTTCTCGTAGCCTCTCCGGTTATGATGTTAAGAAGCTTTCTACCCAGTATAGTCAGAAGTCAGGCACATCTGTCGATTTGCTATTTCTGTCGAAGCACTGCGTCGTTCTTATTTGCATAAAAATATAAATGCTCGGTTCATTTGTAAAACAAGTTTATACACGAAGCGCGAAACTGTGAAATCCATAATGGGATAAACGTTTCTGCTACGCATGTGTATTAAATAATGTATTGGCAGAATTATATATGTATTGGTCGAAGTTATACACATATATATATTAGGATATTATGTAGCTAGTCATAAAAAATGTAATTTTAGAAGTAGAATAGGAATACGTCAACTCGCAATCCTTGCATCCTCCTTTTCAGAGTATAAAAATGCATTCTATTAGAGTCAAGTAGGACCACCATTTCTCCCTGTATAAGGGAAGATGAAGTAAATGCATAAGAAAATGGTACCGCACCTACCTCGAGAGAAGAAAATTACTTTTGTAAAGAGCATAAAATTCTTAAATGCGGCTTTCGAACAAATTAGCTTCATCAACGTTAAGTTATCAAGTGAATTTAAGAATATGCGACCTAGCAATCTCTTATCGCAAAAATTCTGCGAACTTTTCACATTGTAGTGTACGCATATGAATTCGACTTACGCGCGAAGTCGCCAACAGGAAAATCCAGCGTCTGTCGTAATGAATTAATTGTTCAGAGAACGTACGCATATCTATATATATAAGGCATTGAAACATCGGCCTCGATTGACCATAGAAGCGCGAAACGCGACTAAACGATCGAAGTATACGTTTCCCTATTGAACTAATGCGAACTACGACTTCAATCGTGTGACTCAAATATCTCGGACATTTAAATGATACAATATTCATTTTCGTCATATCTACGTTTTTCAAATCTGTTCCGTATGATTTACATTCCTTAGATTTCCATATAATTCGATAAATTTAAAATGTGCATTGGTTTGCACAATGTATCTGATATTTTTATTTACACACATGTATTATTATGCAGCGCTCATTGGCAAAAAGAATATTAGAACAGGTCGTGCAATATATTACATTTAAATATGTCGACCTCGTTTAATGAGATAGTACAGATGCTCCTTTTATGTTGGCATCAAGTAATGCAGCGGTACACAAGTCAAGTTTGATCTTATGGGTAGAAAACGTAGAAGCTGAATAATTAAAACATACCAAGTATTCTACATATATTCAACATAATAACAAATACTGGAAGTATTCGAGATTAAAAATTTATTAAACATTTAAAGTCGTAAAGCTATACTTATCCATTTGGTCATTTCTCTTTAATAAATTTTACAGTTGGTTGTTTTAGTGTTACGGAGAGTGACGAGCAAAATTTTTATTCATCTGCAGCCGTGTTACACTGTAGCATTAAAAAAAGCTTCCATTGTGAAATAAATTTAATATTTTTTCAAGCATCACGGCTTAAATTTATTACCTTTTTATTTTGTGTTTATAAGTTGAGAGTACCATTAAAAAAAAAATTATAGATATAAATGCTGAATGAAACGTAAATTATAAGATCACGAATTAAATCGTCAGTTTGCCCAACAAATGATTATGTTATTGTATATTTAATCTTACTTGACTTTTCACTTGAAATTAGATTCCCGAAAACAATGGATAGTAAAATGCCAAAGTTAAACATTGGGCTCTTTTACGATGGGGTAGCCATTAATTAGGGCAATTGTGTATGGGCTTTTACAAAGGCATCAGCTTTGTCAATTTAAAATATTTCGATTGAGCAACGAATATTTAATAATGATGATATTCGTTAAATGGGTGATTGAATGACCAGCATATAATAAAAGTTTTCATATTTACTTTTTCATATTTCAAACAGTTACTTAAATAGAAAAATAGAATTACTTATTTACTTTTGGCATTTTCGTTACTAAGTCATGATCATAGTAAATAAAAAGAAAGTTTAGCGTTGTTTTACTACAAACAAGTTTGAATAAACAATAATTCAAAATAAATGTACACTTTTTACCGTATGAAACATTATTTATAACTACGACGCTTGTTTATATTACCCAAGGTTCATTAAAATATATTATCATTTCTTCCATTTTCTCATAAAGATCGCCATGCTAAATTAACACAAATTTTACCACTCCTTATTTGATATATGCTTAAAATTTTAATCAACCCAGTACAGCATTGAGTTAAGAAGCTGAAAAGTGTTTGATCGGCCGTTAAGCACAGTATCAAATTATTAAGGAGCGCTGGAAAAGGAGCCGCAAACGCTAAACTTCGAAGCGCGAACATGTGACGGAAAGCGTTGGCGAAATGAAGTAAAGAGCAATCGATCGGCGCGGTAGCGTAACGAAAGAGCAAAAAAATTCACTTCTCGAAAGCTCTTTATACCTCGCGTTCTTTCTTTCTCTTCTTTACGATCGATATTATATGGGCCGTGAGAATATCCGAACGTTAGCGCGTAATTTCGTTGATTTCCTCTCACTGACTACTCGCGGAGCGCGCAGAAAAAGAAAACAGCCAAAATTGCACTCGACAGGGGGGTTCGATAAGCGGTGAGTCGATAGTGGTTTTATGGAGTTGCGCGAGGCCAGGAGGGGGACTTTTACACACTTCGCTCGTCGCTGTAATGCAGCGCAAAATTTTATTCGCCATACGAGCGCGTGCCGGGTTTTCGTGCCCGCGACTATCACGATATATACGTCGAGTCTCTCGCCGAATGCGGAAGAGATTTACAGCGTAACGTAATTTAATGCAGCCGCAGAAAATTGACTGGCGCTTACGTGACCAATTCGAGCGCAACTTTTTTCCAAGCTGATTGATTGTTTCGCTTAAATATACCGATTTCAATGATTATCGACTTCTTACTTTCACTGGGATTTTTAACGTACTATTACGAATCGGACAATGTGCAAATAATGAATTTGAATAGTTTAAAAAATGCACTTTGTGATAGTGAAACTGTTTTTTTTTTCTTTTAGTATCAGTAACGAGTTTTTATTTTGAACGAGAACAAAGCAAATCATCTTTTTGTAAATTTTGAATAAAACACTACAAAAATTGGTATTCAAGCATGCACGATGACAGTTCAATTTCTTTCCTATAGAGTCAGCATTATTTGATTGCCGAACAAATGTTCATTTCCTCTAGCTAATAAAGCCTACGCGAAGCTTTCATTAAAATGTTTCAGCACAAACAATCAGAAATTTGTAAAGGCAATAGACGGAGGGCAATTAAACATTTAGCTCGATAATATCGCCTAGAATTCCAGAACAAAACGATTTTAAAACAAAACAAAACGTTCGTTAAAACGGTGATATTTACATCAGAGCGATTTAATCTATTCTTGATGGAAAAAAACATTATGATTTTGTGTAGGGCTTGATGAGCATTTCTCTCGAACGTAATTAAAGCAATCAAAATTGCGTTCTGACATTAATTGAATCGTTAATTAGGAAAACCACTTGTAGAATTGCATGGAAGCAAAAGAATAAATAACCAACGGATTATTTTCGTATTTAAACCTTTCATTATTTTCAACCTTCCCGCATTTCAATCAGCGTTTGACTTAACCCATTAACAA
Organism: Megastigmus dorsalis; assembly: GCA_900490025.1. Lineage (NCBI taxonomy): Eukaryota > Metazoa > Arthropoda > Insecta > Hymenoptera > Megastigmidae > Megastigmus > Megastigmus dorsalis. Next base: position 1,889 of record UELU01136114.1, on the reverse strand, counting down.
CCAAGACCCCG
>UELU01136112.1:2413-46969 GCA_900490025.1 Megastigmus dorsalis | reverse complement strand
CCCCACCCCACCCCACCACGCTGAAAATGACCGATTAAAACCGATAAAGAAAATTATAATCCGTCTTAATACGCAATTGTGTTCCGAAATTCTACCATTAGATCGCATTAAACTGCATTCCGATTTAAAACGATTATTTTTGATTCCTAAATGGATTATATTGGATTAAAAACGATTAATGTTAAGCATTTGAAAAATAATAAAAGCTATTAAATCACATTGTTTTTTATACGTTTTAATATGGTTTAAATAAAATTGTATTAAGTAATCTTTAATCGGTTTTAATCGATTTAAAAAAATTTATAGTATTTAATCGACTTAATTTAACGGACTTGAGCGGCGTAGTGCTCGATATAATAAAGCATTTTGTACAAGATGAGGTCTATATAAGTTATCGTTTTTCTATATAATTGGAAGAGAGAAATACTGAGGAGGGGGGACGCTTCTGCATCCCCTTAAGGGGAAGCCGTACTAAGAAATGCGACCTACCTTACCGGTATTCTAATTATTCAATTTATGTTTGAAGTGATTATCATAAACACTTCATAATTTGGGAAATGATAGAAAATGAAATATATTTTGTGCTTCTGGTCTTCGTGTGAGAAGAGCTACAGAGGCTAGAAGGAGGGCTAACGCGCATGAGGCGTTCGGTTTACCGATCTTCTCTTAGCTTTCTGCGCACGCGCACCATGCCCTACTATCTCCTGTGCAGAATCCAATTGCGATTCCTATTTCTCAAATAAAAATGTTGTTGAGGGTTCAATCGTACTTTTTATTGTTTCAGAATATTCTATTTAGTAATACGGTTGTGCTAGTGGTGTGTTTCTTAGAGATATGCATATAAATTGTTACGATATAAGCAAAATGTCACCTAACCTTACAATTTCACTAGTAGCCGTGAAAATGTTTTTTTTATTTTATTGTAGAATTTCGATACACGAAGACCAGAAGCACAAAATATATTTCATTTTCTATCATTTCCCAAATTATGAAGTGTTTATGATAATCACTTCAAACATAAATTGAATAATTAGAATACCGGTAAGGTAGGTCGCATTTCTTAGTACGGCTTCCCCTTAAGTCAAAATGTTCCTTGTACTCTCAATGAAAATAAATTTAACCAAAGCTAATAAGTTTACACATTTTAGAAATTATTACCGAACATAATTAACACTTAATAAATCTTGATAATTTAAATCTTTAATTAAAGATTCCAATAAACAAGATTTATTTAAATTTTAATAACCTTTTGTGCGAGTACATAACCTTACTTGTAGAAACGTAAATAGTGAATAGCTTGAAGTTGCCTCTATTTGATATTTCGAAAAATGGAACTCAACAGTCAAAATACCTATATGGGCTATATATGTATCAGAGAGTGCCATCCAACAGTGTGTTAAACGGTTTCTGGCTGCGATGTTGCCAAACCCCTATTAGTTACTATGTCGCTCAACATATATATATTGAAATCTAGGGGAGTGCCATCGGCGGCCATGTTGAAATAGTTCTATATATGCAGCGCTGGCTCCGTCTCTCTTTCTCCCGAGAGCCGTACTCGTACACACAAACGCTTTGTAGCGCCTTTTAGCTCTCTTTTCTTTCTAATCACCTATTTTATTTTCCGTAAATCCGTTGTCATTATTCACGAGTCCTTTTTAGGAAAAGGTATTGGAAATAACGAAAAGAGAAACCCTGTGCTGTTGAGAGCCGAGTGTTAAAGAACTGGAAAGCTCTTACATCTCCCGTGGAAACTATTGCTTCGAGTTGTTGCTAGAGCGCGCGAGAGAGAAACGGACATATACATTCCTCTCTCTTTCTCGCTCTGTGTGTGCGCGTGTGTCTCTTGCTCTTCGTGGCAGCAACAGTAGCATAGAGAGCCAAAGCAGTAGCAGCAGCGTCCCTTTTGCTGTTGGAGCGCGCCTTTCTGTCAGTTCCATCGGGAATCAAAATTTTACGCACGACGATTTCTCCTCGGAATTCCTGTAGCATCCACAGCGAAAAATCCAACCTCGCTGACGAATATTTTTTATTATTCGTCAAGCACTTGGTATACTTACACGGACTTCTCCGATAGTTCCCTCTCCCTCTTTCTGTCTTACTTTGTGTCTCTGTCTCTCTTTCCACACGGTACACGTCCTCCCCCCCTTTCCCCCCTGTGTGGTCCCTCTCGCTCTGGGACTTCTATGTTGGACTATTCTACGGTATCGTCTCTGGAGCGGAGTGTATCTATATCTAAATGTGTGTGCGTGCAATAATCAGTGATAGATGCTTTTGATTTTATAAAGTCCGAGAGACCAAGAGAAACGATAATAATGAACAGACTTTGAAAAAGGAACAACTCACTCCATTTTTTTATTGATATACCTACTGGTGAGTATTCTCGGTTGTAGCTCCTTGTCTTTCCACTTAATGTTCTTTTTTCAACAACATTATTGCTCCAGATTCACTTTAAAAATGCAAGATGTATGTAGAGATAGTTGTACTTTATTCAAGTGCACACAATAAAATTTATTAACAGTACCAGAGAAATCGTTTCGAAAATTTTTTGATTATTCTTTTGTACAATATGGGCTTGGATTTTTAATTGTTACTTGGGAATTTCTTCAACTTGACAGTTGCATTGTTTGAATGAGGTCGTGTACCTAATGATTTTTTTTCTCTACATAAAATGTGTTATGTGATGATGTTGACTTTCAAGGAAATATTTTTAATTGGCCCATATGCAGTATTGTTTTAAATGTATAATACATACATAACATTCTTTTAATTTAATATTGATGGAGCATAGCTTTGTTTCTTTGTGTAATGTGATAAAGGTTATGAAATTTATATTTTTCATTAATATATTTTTAACCTCTAATTATACAGGTAAAATTAGATAATAAAAGTAAAAACTTAGTGATACTCAAATATATATCTAAATTATAAAATTTATATATTTATGAATTACAAATAAAATCTATTTTGTCAAATGAAATATAGGAAAAGTAAATTAATTATACATAACTTTACTAAAATATAGAAATATTTAGTTTACATACTAAGACTTAGAAATTTTGTATGAAACAGAATTGTTTCTTAAAAAATGAATCTAAAACTATTAGTTACTAACCTCTGTAATTTCTGCAGATTTTTATGTGATATTTAGATGCATAAGAACCTTTGCTGCTACTAAGGGGTTTTCAGTTTTGCTAGAGAATTATTTCCTGTAACTTGGAAGAAAAATATTTTATTTTGTTTTTACAATATATACATTTTATGCTTCAATATTGTAACCCCTATGACAGTATCTTTTCTAAATTGTTCTTTAGATTTTTCATTAATTAAGTCTATTTATATTTCATAGCTCTGAATTTTTTTTATTGTAAATACTTGTATATTATACAGTTAAAATTAGATTGAAAATTGCCACATTTATGTGTGACCGACATTTAATAACTAAGTACCTAACTTTTAACGTTATACTTTTTTATTGAATCTATTATTTTAAATTGTGGAAATTTTTTAAAACAAAACATAATTAGTTTATTTAAATAGTACGTGTAAAAAATTACATTTTGTAAATTTACCAAAAAAATTCAATTCAAGTACACCTTTTCTGTTGCAATTTTGTGATTCTTTTTCAACTTAATTTTTAGTTTTGAATCATTAATTCTTTCAATTATTCTAACTATTTATTTAGTGCCTTAAAACTATTTATAAAAGTAATAATAAAAATATATTTTTTCTTATGAATAGTAAATAAATATAATGATTCAGTTAATGATTACGTTTTTTCTTATAAGTTATAAGTAGGAGTGATCAATAACTGCAAATTTATTAAGAAAACATATGAAGCTCTGGAACATAAGATAAATGAAGAATTCTTAATATTCTGTATTACATAGCTATAATCTTAATGAATAAATAAATAAATATTTAAATTATACATAAACTAAAAAATTCGATTATTTTTCAGGGGATCCATCACTTTAAAAAAAACACATAAAGATGGTTTCTACACGCCAGTCGAGTAATAGCAGTACCAATAATGATGGATCTACATTTGTGGAACTTGGTAAAAACTATGAAGCAGTGGGTCCATCAGGTACTTCACGGAGACATCAGCAGCCCCAGGCTGTTATGTCAACAACTACTTCAGCTGCGTACACAGGAGATATCAGTACATATATAAATGTGCTGGATTTACCAGTGGAGCTTACACAGAAAATTTTGGGCTATTTAGATTATAATACAATTGCTCACTTACGTCCAGTATGTACTTAACTATTAAAAATTTCTAAGTTTATGTTATTATTTTATAAATCCTTATATTAATTATCTCATTTAGGTATGTCATCAAATGGATAAGGTTTGTGGGTCTATTTTGAATTCGACATTTCAACGTCTACAGACACAGATGCTTAGTCGTTTTCAAGCTATAAAAGCACAAATGCCAAGAAGAGAATCAGCAAGACGCAATCATCCCTTAGCATGTGAATCAGACATTATCGAAACTTTGCATATGCGACTTACCCTCCTACAAATGAGTTTTGGAAAACATATCGAACGGAAACACTGCTGTTTCTTTCCTGGCGAAGTAAAATAATAATATATATGAAAAGAAATAAAATAGTCTAAACTAAAACCCTTAGACTATTTTAAAAATTATATGAGTGACAAATATTGTTATTATAATTAAAATGTTGAATATATTATAGATATTGGATGAGGTCTACCGTATTTTACACTACATTAAAGTGACGCCGAAGCTAGCTCGGCCATATAAAGTTACAGATGAACTCTTTGATCTAAGCACAATGGCTATGGAGTACTTCAAGGATTGCATTGAGCCTACACTTCCCGAAATACCTTATTTTGGAGCCGAGTTTCTTGATTTAGCAGGAACTTTCTCTTGTATGTATCAATATTTATTTCTTTTCTAAAGAAAAAATCGACAAAAAGACGAATTCTAAACGGTTTTGATGCTCATCTAGTAAGATTTTTATAACATAAAAAGAAATAACATAAAAAAATTACCCATTTTAGTTTTAAAATATTTTTTTTAATCAATATTTAGATAAATTTGGATATGGCATTAGAAGGATATGATTTTACGCTTACAAAAAAAGGGCTTAGCATTTTTTCAAAGATGTTTGCATTAAATGGTACAGGTAATAGAATAATTATCATCATAAAAAAGTGTTATAAAGTTGATAGGTCAAATATTCGGTGTTTTTTATACATTGCATACCATTGCAAATAAGAAAAATCAAATCTCATAGATTAGCTCAAAAAACAAAAAAAAAATTATTAGACCATATTTTGGACTTTTAAAAAAAACTATTATTTGTGTCGTTACTTAAATATTTTATTTAATAAAGACGATTTCTATGTTCATACAGTATCAAATTTAATGAACGAGAATCAATTAAAATGTATAATTCACCTTGGCTTCTTTTTTCAAACAGCTTATTAATTTTTATACTCACTTGGATGAAATTTGAACAGAAGATTTATTACAAACAAGAAAAAGTACTGTCCTAACTAACTTTAGACATAAATTTTTAAATATTTTATATTTACATTTTTAAAAATTCAAAACTAATATAATTTTCAAAAATGAAATTTGATTATCAGTAAAATTTTAACATGATAAACCATAGATTAATCTCCTTATGAGCACAAGATACTTAATTCTTATTCTATGAACATTTTTTTCAACGTTCAATTTCCACAAACGGAGACTAATCACGGATTCGTGAAAAAATATCATTTATAGTTATTCTATTTTATGGATTGATTGAAAAAATCACGCGTGATGTAATGTAAACAATGGGAAGGGCCATTACAAGCAGGTCTCGATTCGATATACGATCGAGCCCCTATTCACAGAGCAAGGCTTTATTTTTGGATCGCAACTGCCTCATAAGTAGCCTTTTTGGATTCCGCTTATTTCCCCAACTAAGAGTTCGGTTCACGCCGTTGGTGAGCACGAGCGCTATCGCGAATAATAAAAGAACCATGATATTACAGCGGCCTCGAGTGTGAATAAATTTTCTCTGTGCCTGGATACAGCACCACTAAGCGTGTCGGAGGGAAAGGCGCGCAGCAGCGCCGGTGGCGAGGGTTCGCCCTCGCGCTCCGGCAACGACGAACCCGGTGGCATCCTGGCCCTGGAGACGAGTGTGGCAGCGCCGGCTTCGCCGCCCCAGTCCAACATGGTGTTGCGCAAACGCATACGCAAGATTAAGCAGGGTATGAAACGCTACAACAGCCAGCTGAGCCTCATGCGCCGCGACTTGAGGAACTGCAAATCAAAGATTGCCGAGCAACAGAAGCAGATTGTCGAGTACGCGACGAGGCTCGATGATAACGACAAGAAGAACGAGGAGACGTCTAGGAAGTTCAGCACTCTTCTACAGGTATTTACAAAGGTACACTGTACTGTAGCATGATTATTATAGGCCTGGTTTTTAAATTTTTCTTTTTTTTCTTTCTTTTTTCTTTGTTGGGTTAGTAGACAAAGTTGGTACATGAATTTCTATTTTTAATAATAAATTCCCTGGTAAGGGAATTTAATGAAACAACTGCACTTTTCTCTTGTAGGAATTAAACAAGTGCAAAACAGAGATGCAATACTGGCGGTCAAAATCGCCGGCGATTCCCGTGTGCTTCGGCTGTGGCCAGTCGATGCCGCTACCCACGGAAGATATGCAGGCTCTGGCGAATCAAGGCATGCTTTCCAATGTCGAAGCAAGCGCCAGCGAAGGACTCGACTTCATTCCCATAGCCGACATGGCGGTGCACAGTCCGACGGAACGAGAAATGGATGCATTGATCGATATGAAACCACAGCAACTGCAGCCACCGACACAACAACCAGCACAGTCCAGTAGTAGTAGCTGTAACAGTAACAATAGTAGTAGTAATAGCAATGCGTCGCCAATAGAACCGATGGCGCCGCCGAAAGCGCTACCCCCGCTGTCGGCTGCGTCGATCTCCTTGCCTTTGATCTCCTCGAAAAGAAAGTCGAGCACGTCCTGCCTAGAAGAAGACGCTACGAAAAAGCCGCGTCGCGCCCTCAAATCCCGTCAGGCTAAGCGTTCTAAAATTTAAACTCCAAACTTCTCTATCTCTGTCTCTTTGTACCTCTGTCCACTCTCCTACTCTGTGGTATCTATGTTGATTGTCGAAATTTCTTGAAGTGGAAATTTACTGTCAACAGAAGACTGACAGTATTCACCCTCCAAGAAATTTGGAACTTCTGTTCATAGTAGTTTTTCCTCTGTCCTTTCTTGTACACAATTAAATATGAATTCTTTGTTTTATTGTTTAACTTTATTGGGAGCGAGTGCGATACAAAAATATTATAATCATACCATTTTCAAAATTTCCTTTCTTCTGCGTTTATTGGGACGGGCTTGAATTCTCACTCACAACTCGCTACCTCTCACCTCTTCTCACTTCTGTGCCTCTTGCAGGGGCGCGCTGTCTAACTTGTTTCTGTCTCAAAGTAGATACTCCCATCGATTTTTCGGCAGAGTCTCTTATCGCGTTCTTTCACGGCAACGAGCGGATGATCCTAGAAAAGTACAAAATTCTTTCCCGATCGTCTATTGTATTTTCGCGCAACGAAATTTTTATCTCCATTAATTTTTCGCATCAGTGTGCACTTATGCACGTACAGAACGTAACAATTGAGTTTCAGAAATTTCTTTGGAGAATTAAGAATATTAAACGATAAGACAATCCTGTACATTCTATGTCTTAATCGTTCAAGTCGTAACTTCATGTCTCATGAAGATGCAATATTGATATATTTCTCTTTTTTTTGTTTAATCAATTAATTATAATTATAATTTTTAATCTCCTAACAGCAAATATATATATATAGCTGAATAATGTATAATAATTAAATCAACTGAATTAGCGCTGAATTATTTAATGCTTGAAATTGGGAATGATAAAATTAAATTATTAATTAATAGTTAATGTAAAAAATAAACTTAATCATTGAGCTGCTGATGCTTTTGCATTAGAATTTTACAATGAAATTATAATTTTGAGAGTTATAGACTTACTTGCTACCTTAACAAATTTATTGCCGAGTTAAAAAAGAGTACGTTAATATAATTTTAATTTCGCGGTTTGCGCACCTAAGTACTCGATGTACTTAATAGTGTTTGTCATATTTCCTTATTATTAAAGTCTTAATTTAATTGGAATTCTCTAAACTCTGTAAATTTATCTTTTAAATCTATGAATTGATAAAAGCAAATATGATTCGAATGAAATTCTTGTTGCCAAAAGCTATACATATATATATATATTTTTGTAAGGCAAAAATGAAATGACGCTTAATCATATGTGCTTATAGTTTCTTTTGTTTTTGAACTGAACAAAAAAGTTTATGCTAAAAATTGTAAAATCATATGTAAAATGCATTCGCAACGAACAGGAGATTATCCACTAAGCGTTAGACCTCGTCTATGCGTCGTTTGCAATGGACGAGCCGTAGTGGATCTTAAAAATCGATCTGAAACTCATAAAAATTCAAAATGCACGAAATCATATAGTTCTTGCAATGATATATATGTACGCTCTGTACTTGCATACGCGAGGCGCTCGGTGGCAAAAGACAGCGATGATCGCGCGACGGGAAAAAAAGAGAAGTAAAAATAAAGAATAAAGGATTCGTTTTATATTTTCTGATGACTCAAAGGGAGAGACGTTGTTCGACAGATATTCTAAATAAAAAAGCCGGTCATCCGTTTCGACCGTGGGAGCAATTGCCGAGCACAGCACGCGATTCTACGTGTACGTATAAGTATGCCTGGGATTAAATGCAAGTGGCTGAGTGTGTGTGCGTGCGGACGGGCGCGTGTAAGTAATGAAATAAATAAATATATAATTAATTAAATAATTAAAGTAAGTAATATTGTCAAATGAATGAACTTGTTGAAATATAATCTATAGTTAGAAATTTCACCATGGTATTATTGATGAGAAATAAAGTGAAAAGATCCTGAAAAATCTATCGATGTACATGTGCATGGTCAAAGTATGTGAAATGCTTTGTTAAATGTGAGATTTTATGAATACAAAGGGAATTTTCACGATTTTCTTTGATTTTACAATATTATCGACAAAAACTTGGTATTTTCTTTTACTGAATCCAAGTTTTTTTTATTTCTAATTTTTGTATTTATTTCTTATGATATTATAAAATTGCAATATTATTGTGAATGATTATGTATTTATTTTTTAAATTAGCAGTTGCATATTTTATTCTTTTACACTATTTCTATAGAGTTATGTATTTTGTGGTTTTGATGTTTTATCTTTATTTTATTGCTAAGATCGATTTTCAGATTGAAAATATCTTATTGAACAGGGGTAATTCAGAATATATTATACATATATTTTTAATTACTTCAGGTGTATAAATTATTGTAACTTTTTAAAACATTTCTTATCAGTAAACATAATTAAATTTCAGAAATAAATGCGTTTAAGAATTATTTTATGAAATGTAAGACACAGTTTCATCTACTGATCTGTGCTCGTGTGTAATTAGAATAATATCTTATTGAGAATAAAACATATAGATTAGTTTTATTAAGATATATTTTTTTCGTCATTTAAAGAATAATTAATTAACAAATTAACAGATTTACAACGACTATCCAAGTAATAATGATTGTGCAACCCGAAAAAATATTTTAAAAAATTTTACAATATTATATCAAATTATTAGGATTATATGTTTTTGTAGAGTTTAGACTAAAAGGAAATTATAACATTGAATTGAAAGTGGATCAATAGTAAATATTATACTTTTTCATTTATACACTATTCAAATAAAAGGAATAATTTCTGTCGATGAAAATTACTTCATTTTGATGTTAATATTACTCTACCTTTAATAATCATAAAATATTTATAAAATCGTAACGACTTTAAGGTAAACAATTTTTCATGGTGTTTTATTAACTTATTAGCCATTCAGGAAAACTATTTATAATTTAAAAAAAATTCTAGATAAAATTTATTTTTAATTTTTTATCATTTTTATTGTTTTTTACACTATATCACTAATATTTTTAATGCCATCTTTACATGTTACTATTGCATGTATAACTTAAACGCTAACCTTTTGCAAGTATATATATATATATATAATTTATTGTTTTTAAAAACTCCAAAGAACTCTGTATAAAGCAAAAATAAAAATATTATTTTCGTATACATTTTATTTATGTTTTACAAAATCTAGTGTGTGTAAGAGAAACACACATAGATGTATGAAAAAGGCAACTATTTGTATAACATTATTCGCAAGCGTTAGTGTTATTCACTGTAGCAGGCAGTTGATTTAGAATTCTGCTCCCTTACAAGATTCATATACTTAATACCTATATTTTAAAATATTAAAGAGAATATAAAAGCATTTTTCAGTATTGTATGATATTATCTCTACAGTCAGTCATAGAATGCCAATTTAAATTTTAGATTTGGGGAGGATATTTATAGATTTCAGTAGCTTGAATGAGAGTTAGGAAAATTAATATCTTTATACCAGTAGCTGTAATCAATCATAATATTTTGTAAATGTAAATTAATTGTACTTTACTCAATATTTTTATAAAATTACTACTATTGCACATATATTTAGCTAAATAAGATATAACAAGCACTAGAGGTAAATATTAACTTTTTGATAGCTATAAAAAAATTATCCTTTGGAAACGCATTGTTTCATAGACTGATTCACGTATTTATTGGTTGTTGTTGATTTCATCCTCTGACCAACTCATAATCTATAAAATCCTTTAAATTCGATATCGTTCGTGACTAATTTATACTTACGGAAATTTTTTTCACCATAACCAATAATGTTATCGAATACAGATATCTGTGACTCTTATATATAACGTAGAAATTAATTATTAGAAAAAGTTCGTAAAGTTATTATTCTAATCATATATATAATAAATAATTGTGAATTAAAATTGTGTTATTCAAGCAATAGTTATTAATAAATTACAATGTAATAAACTGCTTTTTACAGCTTTTAATTTAACAATATCTTTTAATATGAAAGAAATAAGTTTGTTTGAAATAAAAATATTTCAGAATCACATTTAACATAATGCTTTACGTCTCTGAAAACTTAAGACTCAGTTAATATCATTGTAGTTATAAATCTTTTAAAAACAAAAAGAGGACAAAGAAATTTTAATGATTGGAAAAACATCACTAGCAAGTTAACCTTATACATTTAAATACTCTGCTATAAGGAAGATCTATAGATGATCAAAAAAAAAATTGAAACTCGAGGCGCATAAATTAATATAGGGTGTCACAAACGTTCGATTCTTACATTATTAGGCCAAAAGTTTTATAGAACTACTTTTTATGACATACAAAATAACATTGTTCTTATGACGTAAATTTATCTTCAATAAGAATTTGTATTATGTCGTGTAATATAGGGAATCAAACTTTTAAAGGGCCTGTCAGTAAAAAAAAGGATTTCATGCGTATAATATAAGGTCGATATTACACACAATCTTTTACTAAATTATCTGAAATCCCACTAATCGCAAAAGAAAATAAATTTCTGTTTAAAAAAAATCGAATAATTAGAGCAGAATTATTGAAACTAAATCTTAACTGGACTAAAAATTTTAAAACATGTTATCAAATTATTCGTTTAAAAATTCTTTGCCTATTTATGAAAAAGGTATGTGAATTTTTAAAATGCTATAAATCAAAGTGTTGATTAGTTAGAGTGATTTACTCATAATTAGTTATTCGAAAAAGATTATCCAGACATTATTTACGATTGAAACCATGATGACAAACAAAATTTAATAGATCCTTATGATCATGAGTATCGTTTTTAATAATTTGAAAAATATACAATTAAAAGGTGTTAAATTATATAAAATATTGAAAAATAACAACCACAGCTGCAAAAACTACAGGTAGAAATGTAGAAAACTCCTATAAATCATAGAAATCCCTATCCATAGGTTTTTCATTGTATAGACAGTTTAAGCGTTTTCTGATTGGTCGAAAAAATTGGGAAATAGCTTTCATTTATTTTTTGTTTGTTTTTGTAGATTTTATAAAAACGGCTAACCGATAGTTAACCTAAGCTCAGAGTGTCAGCCTGATCTAGTGACTTAAAGAAATGATATTCGATCGAGCAAAGTTTATTTTGGTTTTGACGACTAATAATGATAAACAAAAATTAATAGATCTTTACGACCATGAGTTTCATTTTGAATAATTTGAAATTATAAAATAATGAAAATTAATATTTTTAATATATAAATGTTTTGCAAAAAATAATGTAAGAAACTCCTAAATCATAGAAATGACTTGAAAAATTTATGAGCGAGTAATTTTTGTTGCGATGATTAATAAGCATAAAAAATTTCTCAAACCGCTACTATCCTTAAAGTTTTCACTCGGAAAGAACAAGCGAAATCCAGCTTATCAGTTTGGCAACCAAAAAACTCCACGCGAAAGACACGCGAAAGAGCCCACAGTATATTATCCCGATAAAAAAGAACATATATTATGATCCGCCAGAAAAACAATCTAACCGCAACACTTCGTGAGAGCGACAAACGCATACGCATATATATAGTATAGGTATAGAAAAAAAACGAGGAAAAAAAGCATCGTTGCTATATAGAAAATGGCTCGTGTGACCAGCGCCCGAATAAAGCATGTGACCAGACGATTTAGCCTTCGACAGGCATAAATCCATCGAAGGTCCTTTCACGAATTTCTGGAAAAAAGAAGCATCGACTCTCCAAGCTCGAGAAGATTTCGAGGTTGTAAGCTAACTGGTAAGTATATAAAGAGCAGCAGCAGCCACTGGCAACGCCACCAAGGGGATTCTTCTCTCCTTCGGCGTTTCTCGATATAGCTATATAAAGAAGACGCTCCTCGCATAGAGATAGAGAAAGAACACCTGGCGCGTCTGCACATTCGCGGAAACGAGTGGTTGAAGAAGAAATCGCGAAGCAGAACGCAACGCCAACCGTCTCCTATACGTATTTTCATGATGTATATATATATATATATATATATATATATGCTGCTCTATCCCCCGGAGGAGGGAAAAGAGAGAAAAAGAGATAGGAATGAGTCGTAAAGACTCGAGCGGTTTTCGCTTTATACTTGATCTTTTCTCTCTCTCTTTCTCTTTCCTATCTTTCCCTCGGTTTCTCTTTATACTCCTCTATACCTGTTTCTTTTCTCTCGTGATTTTCTTTAGCTCGAGAATTGCATCGGACGCAGAGGAAAGCCCTGCATCGGCAAAAGGACGGGTGTTTGTGAAGGAACGTACAAAAATACGTGAACTTTCTACGTATATCTTTTTGAGAACTTTGCTCGATCGATCATGTTTTTAGGAAAATCTAATTTGATAAAAATAAACGAATTAAAGTTTCGCCAGAAGATGAACTATGTTTTACTAAAATAAGTCGCGCCTTGAATTTAAATACTTTCTGTTCTTAAAGCAATATTGTTTGTACTAATTGGAATTTGAATTATAATTTTCTTGAATATTATATTTTGTTAGTTACTTAACGCGGTTAGCAATATTAAATATTTTTTGATTCATCAAACTTAGTCATTTTCAATTGAATTTTATAGTAGCAAGTCATTTTTTTTTATTCCACATAAAACTTACAATAGGTATAAATAATGAATTGAACTATATTCTTGCGCGCAAACATATGCAAGGATCGAAGCTTAGGACGCTCATTACATTGTTCGTCCCTCGTTGGAGCTGAAAAGTATTCTTTAAAAACCATTCAATAATTTAAACGCCAATGCTTTTTTAAAATTAACAAATCTCCCGGATTTTGTCAACCACAATTTAATTCCAGTAAAAGCTCACATGTTTGCACTATTAAACGCTTATTAAAAACTTATACTTTTATACTCCGATGAAAGACGAACAATAAACGACCAAAACTTCGAGCATACATTAAAAATATTTTTGATTTAGTTCGCGATCGAGGATCATTCAACCATCTGAAGTTAATTATCCACAAACATAAATGCAAAAATCATTGCCTTGCAGTATTAAAAAGTTCCAAAAGACCCATTTTTTCCAGCAGTTCAAGCTAGGGATTGGGCGACGAAATTTGCATAAAACACAATAAGTCACGCACGGCTCCCATTTAGTTTGCAGGTTCATTCACCGTTCCAATTAAATCTTCTTATTGAACATTCAAGTTTTGATGAATCAATACTTCTTAACAATCATGTATATTAGTATTGTGCAGGAAAAACAAATTCAAGGAAGTCGCGAATTCCTTAAATGGTCATTCACCGGCGACCCATTTCCATTTCAGAATCTTTTTTTTACATCCCGCAGCAATTTTTCAATCATTGTTGTTCAGACGCATGCGCATCTCGACGCATTATTCGCTCCACACTCATTAAAACTACATATATACCTATATAAAGGAATTCATTAGAACAGTTGTTGACCTCCGTTGTCATTTACGTCATATCACTTTTTCACGAAAATAGGAACTAAAGTGTGGAAGTATATCCGTGTTTCTGGGTGCGTGCGATTCGTCGAAAGCCCGAGTACCTACCAGCTATATATACTGCTTGTTTGTTTGCTTTACCGTTTTTCATGATTTTGCACACTCTGCGCGAGGAACCTGTTCTACTATACCTATATACATAGATTTACGACTCAAGTTCGTTTCGCTTTCATATTTGATGAAAATTCCTTTCGGTAGCGCCAAGAACATCCTTACACACATATCTTTATATACATAGTGAATAATGTGAAAAAGTACTGTTAATGCATAATATTTTATGTGTCAAAAGTTGGAAAATAAATCAATGTAAAAGGTTACAGCACCATAAATCGAATAAGTAGCATCTAAATTTTCTAATTACTATGACATGAATACTAAAAAGACTAGTGGCAGTAGCTCGTATGCAAATTAGGTAAGTACAGTTTGTGCTACATTTTTCGTTCGGAACAGTTATTTATATACTTTCGCAGTAACATAAAACAAAGTAAATAATCAAATTAGTCCAAGCATATCACTTTTCTAACGCACAGACGAGTGTTATTTAATATTTCAAATATCTGTTAAGGTTAACACTGCGCGTATATCATGATAATGGCACGAACGGTTAGCGGTATAATTCGAAAGAAAGCGAAGCGCAAAGATTATTATTTTTTACTTTTCAAATATAGGTCGACGCTGCGAAAGCGTTTATTTACCTCTGGTGTTAATCATTTGAAAGACAAGTAAAACCAACTACTTTTTCAACAAAACTCCCAACACAGTTTATTTAAGTATATCACACTATTCGAAATTTTTAATTATAATCATACAACAATATTGCGTTATACGAAACAAAAGTTTCGCTGGCAGCTATTGACAGAGCATTGTTATATATTCATGTTTTAATATCAAAGATGTACCGCTACGTTTTCTTTTTATTCAAGAAAATTTTGCATTTGCATTTTTATAGTAAAAAATTGATACACATATTGTCAAACTAAGGACAGATGTAGGAAACAAGTGTTCGGACAGTTTGCCAATGAACAATATAAAATATGTTCCTTTATACGGATGTACTTCGTTGTATAAAATAATCGTTAGTCTTCCTTCGGCTTTTCCCTTATTCAGTCACCTATTCAAATTCGACAGTTAGAAATTCTTAAAAATGTAGTTTCGTAATATACGTTTCACTTGATCAGAAAGAACGCAAAAATTACTCATTGTATATAATATAAGCAAATGATGGGGATCTAAGTACTATTTTATGCTTAATTATTTTACATGAAAATTTATTCCATGAATAACGACAGTTCCATACTGCGTGCAAAATTTTATATATTCTGAACGAATGTTGCGGCTATGAAGCGTTCATTGCATGTTAAATATTTTACGCTTATAAAAATGAATAACATGTACATTACAACATAAACAATCGGTAAGGTTTTGTATTACAATTATTATATACGTGATCCAATTAAATTCCACTTGTTAGGACG
Organism: Megastigmus dorsalis; assembly: GCA_900490025.1. Classification (NCBI taxonomy): domain Eukaryota; kingdom Metazoa; phylum Arthropoda; class Insecta; order Hymenoptera; family Megastigmidae; genus Megastigmus; species Megastigmus dorsalis. The sequence continues at coordinate 30,927 of UELU01136112.1, read as the reverse complement.
AGTTTCATGGATTGTAGCTTAGGAGCAGATTTTTATAATACTAGACTTAATTTTCTACATGTTACATTAAAATTTGAACATTGCAAAATATTATAAAAATAGATTAGATATCATTTTTTCTCTAGCGATTTAAAAAACTGCAATGTTGTCTAATACGATAAGAGTACCGATACGTAATGTATTGCATCAAAATAAATTCATCAATTTTCAATTTTCCACTACGCAATAATAGATAATATTCTACATTATAAAACGAAACAATAAATAAAAAAATGGATTGAGTAAACATGCAAATAACAAAATGCGCTCAAGAGACAATGGCAGTTACCAAGAAAAAAAACATGAAAGATCACGTATTAATCAATCTAAAGCAAAAGTGACGTAATAATGAAGTATGGTCGTAAAACATACGGCAATCGCTGTATAGGTACATAGAAAGAATAAAATCGGGCGCGCGGTTCAATTTTCAAATCTTAAATCTGAGCTGGAAAAAAATATTTCACTCAAAAGAAATGACGGCATATTATACTTGCTTAACAAATTATTAGATTTCAGAACTACGTTTTTTAAATGTTATACATTTATAATAATAATAGCTGCAGGTGAATATTAATGAACTTTTTAGCTCATAGACTCACACTTTTTTGTCTAAAAAATAATTTGTGCCTATATGAAATTTTAGTTGCCTATACAAAGTTTTCTTCCATAATACATTACATTAAAAGAGAAAAAATCTTCGCGAAAGCAAGAATCGTAAGAGTTACTAGATCTAAACCAATCATCTGCAGTGCGATGCAAAACTACTATGGGAGTCGAATAGCGAGTCGCTATGAATACGCTATGGAATCGTAAATCATGAAACTTTTAGGGCTCGAAACTTATTGTGAAACATTGGATTGTTAAAATTGTGCGCATACTGTAATATTCCAGACTTTCCACCGTAAATGCTCGGAAAAACACTTTCCCATTGCTTATGCTATACGCATACTTTTATCTAATCATAAAAATTTCGTAAATCGGTTTGTAGATAATGATATAGACTCCTGCATGCATATATAAATGACTAATTGATTACATTGTTTTTTTTTTCTCTATAATTATGACAATACAAATCGCTGCATTAGAGATTAATTAAAGATTTTTAAACTATTTTCATTTACTTCTAGAAGTATACTCAGATAATTATTCAGGTTAATACTTATAATAGATGTTTCGTTAAAACGGGGTCATTTTTCTTTCGAGTTTAAATTTATTTTTACAATGTAAGTATCGTATAGTTATATAGATGTAATTTTGCATTTGCTTATATTTATTCCTTATTCCACAGAACTGCCTGGCTTATTATTAATATTATTAATATTATTACAATATATATAGAATTAAAAAAAGGTGAAGGCTGTAGTAATTCTTTTTATCCGTTACAAAGTTTTACGAAGATTCGCATCCTATACCTGTAGCTAAGGCAGTATTATTAATGAATTATATTTGTATTGCTTATAATCGGTAAATTTTAAATGTACCGTGGAGAATTGAAAAAATTTTCTATTTCAAGCACGTGTGTTTTTCTCGTGGGTTTGGAATAATTTAAATTGACTGCGCAAAGTTAGTTTTGTACATTAAAATTCTCACAGCAATTCATACAAAATGCTCACCACACGCGAATTCTACATTTTTTTTTTGTAAAATACCTAGTTAAGAATTACGAGCGCCAATACCGATAAGTTGGATCCTTTTTTTTTCCACGGATTATGTAAGGCATAATTTTTGATAATTACAAACATGCATTCTTTTTTAACCAAACGTGCATATAAAAAAACAAATATTATTGTACTGCGCATAAATGAATATTTAAATAACAATAAAAATTAAATTGCTGAAAAAATGAAATGCGCGCACTTAAATTTTTTATCTTTCACAAGTAAATGCGGAGTTTTTTTGACTATATAAGTGCAGTATCGATATCGCACTATTTTTTTTTTCGGCATGTAGATATTCCTAAAGCAATTAGGTATATAACTAAAACCATATTCCACTCGATTAGTGCAGCCCGTCACATATAAAAACAATGGAAACAATGGGAATCGAGCGCCAGCAGACGCGGATTATAGCGGAGCATGTACAATATAAGAAAGAATTTGGGCAAAATACGAACGGCCTTGCAGCGAGCACAGAGCGGGCAGCCTAATTTTTTCCGCTACAGAGGTAGGTACGTTTCCTATCCCGCGACCGAGCCATTGACATTTTTCGTCAAAATGTTCCGCGCGGCTGTCTCTATACATACATATATATATATGTGTGTGTGCGTCCTCGTCGGTCGCAATAGTGTTTGCAAAAAAAATTGTCAATTACCGCTTCAGCACGATAAAAGACGAGCGGCGTCGACGGGATCAGCAACAGGGAAAGAGGTACAAGTAAAAAGGCGAAGCAAAAAAAAAATAAGTAGAAGAAGAAGAAGAGGGACCATAATCAGAGAAGAAGAAGAAGAAGAAGCTGCAGAGCTAGTGCAGAGCAGTAGGTATAATATCGCGGATCGGGTGGCGCTGCACACACAAGCACTGCACACAAGCACACGCTCAAGCATATCGGGAGGTTGGCTTAGCGTTGTATTATAGAGCGGCTCTCTGGCTATACTTATACTTGCGCGCTCGCTCAACACGCGGCCCGTCCTTCCCTCTATATGTCCGTCTAGGTATTTAAAATGGTCGGCTCGTCCAGCGCCGAGCGTCAGTCTCGCCTCGACGTCCGAGCCGCTCGCTCTCTCTCTCTTTCTCTCTCTCTCTCCCTCGCACTCGCTCGCAGTTCGCACGCATCCCCGACCCGGTCTATCCATCCTTCTATACGTACATATAGCTCCGTTCCCAGGCATATACATATATAATTTGTACACTTGGCCTCGCGACCACCGCGGAGCTCGGTCGAGTCCCGGAACGCAAGGGCCGGTTTCCCTCGGGATAGGATCCTCGAGGCCGCGATCGGCGCATTCAAAGCGGGCGCGCGCGCTTGCGCCGACGTCGCATCGGCCAAACTTTCATCCCAGCGCCGCAGCTACAAGTGGTGGTTTTCTATATCGGCGCACAGCGGGAGCGTGTGCAGCGGACCGTCTGCGAGCAGTCAGCGGCGGCGGCTTCGACATGATTCATCCGAGCAGCAGCCCTGCGCTTCGGCTCTTCGCTCTTCTTGCCTCGTGCGGTGAGTAAATTTATCGCTTTTGCGCGCCACGGCTGCATAGTGATTTCTTATTTGTGGGGCTGCAGATGGGACGAGGGGGTGGAAAATCGCTTGCGGGACCATCTCGAAACTGTGTATAGTCTGAGAAAATATACGAATCGCGGATGTTGAGGAATTTGATTGTTTCAGATATGTAGTTGAGCGCACCGCGGAGGAACGGAGTTTGTTGAACCCCTCGCGATCCTCGGCTGTAATATTAACAAAATTACAAATCGACCTTTTTTCATTGTTTGACATTTCGTGCGATCTTTCGTGGTGGTATCCCCGGTATTTGACGCTGAATATTATATGTGAGAAAAAGTTTTGTCGTGTTTGAATACTTAATTTATTACAATAATTTGTAAATAAATCATCTATGTAATTCAGTGCTGATTCTATATAACTTTCACTTTTCTAACTTTCTGTGTAGAACTACATTACGAGTGTTTATCAATTAAAGAAGGTGAAAATTTAATCTCGGCTTTGAAAAATGTAATTTATAAGCTTTCTATGCCATGTGAATTTCATATATAACTTTCCAAATACCTATTACAAAGTTTGATTACGATTTTAATTGCAAAAAATTTGCCGATACTATTATATAAAGTTACAAATTATAGAACTATACCTAGGTTAACATAAAATTGAAACATAAAATTTTCGAAACATTCGTAATGCAACCAAATTTTAAAGAGATCTAATAATTAGCAGTGAAGTGAGCGTTAAAAAAGAAAAGTTGAATGTGCGATATGAAATTTTTTAGTATAAAAATGATCACATTCTTGCATGTACCTCGAATAAAGTATATTCTTAAAGAAATTATAAAGTTTGTCAGCTTATATTAGATAAAAAAGAAAATCAAAAAAATCAAATAAATTATTTATACGATTCAAATATACCTATATATTTTGTATGTAATTAGTGACAAAGTATGGTAATTAATCAATTGAAACCTTATAGTTTGAATGAAATAAATAGTTTGTTCGACTGCCTATATGTATAACAAATGTTTTCTGACTTAAAAAGCGTTAATCTGGCTGTATAATTATATGAAATACACTTGGATGTTCTTACGTCTTTGTAATGAAAGACTCATAAATAAATAAGAAAGGATAGTTTCGATAAATAATAGACAAGTAAGAAAGGAACTATTCGATTATCTGGTCGAGAGAATAGAAAAAATCAAACATGTTTTATGCATTATCAAAAGGAATAGGTAGTATCCGTTTATGACGTAGGCACATGCGAAAGGTGGTGAAGTTAACGCATATATATTCGCCTTCGGAACTATGTGACGTAAGGCTGCGCGCTGCAGCGAGAGCGAGTGAAGAGAAGGTGCCGCACCGAGAGAAATCTCGTCTATACCATTTTGCCTAAAGTGAAAATTCATTCCGCTCGTCTAGCGAAAATTCACTCTTAAATACTAGCCATCGAGTGCAAAACCAGTGCGATATAAAGCATTCGGTTATCGAGGAGCGCCCAATAGTTCAGATATGACCTGCACTCGGCAATGCAGCAGCTGCGGAGTATCCACTTTTTGCCATTTCATCACTTCGTCGCATGAGAAACATAATATTATATAGTTTAAAAGCTTGGCTGTTAGAATTTGTGTGGAATACGCGCGGATGATTATGCAAAAGAAGATCTTGGCTTTACAATAAATTCTTTGGGTGTACGATGTTTCGGCGCACACTTGTCTGCCTGCACAGCGCGCAACGCGTATAGAATCGAGCAACAGGAGCAGCGGCAACAGCAACGCAGTTCGGGAAAGTGAAAAGCCAGCCGAGCATGACGCTACATATTATACCTGCGCAATAGTCGTATCATCATCCCCTTACGTATATATCCCGGCGCTCGCGTCTGAGAAGCCAGATATTCCAGCTCTCGCTTGCGAGTTGCACTCTAATACCACTCCAACTCAGCTCTCCCCTAGGAATTACTTCACACTTTTTTCAGCCTCCATTTATACTATTATATATGCCCGGGTATATATATGTGTAGACCTTTCATCGGATAAAAAAGCTTCACCGTGAAAAAAATGGTTATCTATTATTGTTCAATGGTTCGAAGTGGATGGAATAGTTATAGACAAACATTTTTATTTATTTTACAAATATTGAAGCAATCAAGTAAAGAAAGATATATAATATTATGTTTTAAATTAGTCAAAAATTTGTTCAGATTGTATTATCTACAGACCGTTCGTTTATCGAGTATATAAGACAGATTTAATGTCATAATCGGGATGACCATAAATTAAACTTTCTCATACTTTTGCACAATTTTGTGTTTAAATATATACATCAATCATCTACAAAGCTTCTTATCATATGAGGCAATTCCCCAACTTCTGAGAATATTAAAAATATAACACCAATTTTAATCGCGAATACACGTGTACAGCGCCTAATTTGCATATTGACCATAATACAATATATCCAATTTTATCAGCAGTTTCAGATAAATTTATCAAAATGATATTCTACACACGTACTATACGGAATGATTGCCGGCAAAAAACATGTTTTCAGCTAAAATTTATCGAAACTAAGCCGCTTGTAACAATATACGTTTAAAATACTGAAAATACAGTAAGAATTTCGGTCTGGCCAAATAATTTTTCAAGAAACTTTTCTTCCCGCGTCAGATTGATTCCGGGGAAATCCTAAGATCCTCGATAGAAGTACAATCGAGTGTATATACATATAAGCAGCACTGCGAAAATAATGTGAAAAAAATGCGAACGCGCGCGTCTATTCATGAATTAAAACGGTTTCCATTCTATCGATGTTGCACACATTACATATTATACAATACATATACAACGATTCTTATTTGCTACGACAATCGGTCTCGAATACTCAAGATTCGTATTGTTGGAAACTTTTATTTTGTATTGTGTCTTATATAAGACATACATGTACCTATGATAAGATTGAACTCTTGAAGTTGCTAAAAGAAGTTTTGATATACCTGAGTGTAGCGAATTATATACGTGAGAAACTTTTGTCGTATTTATCATTTCATTCGTTCCAGGTACTTTTCCAAGTACATACACATCTTTTCTAATGTATATTCTGTGGTATCTAATTTACTAACTCGCATAATTGTAATATGAACTGTATATATACTTATCGTGATTATTTAAGTTCGTATAATTGCAGTAATAATAGAGTAAATTATAAAGAAATTTGTAGAAAGTTTATCAACCATTGTTAAATATTATGTATTATTTTGTTCTATTATAATTCTGCGCATAGAAAGTGCACATTAATTGAGCCATTTCATGCGTCTATAATAATAATAATTTATTATTTAATCTCATTATAGCGGAATAAAAATAAATATATATAAAAAGCACACTTTGTAAGTAGTTTACATTTTTGTGATGCAAGTGTGAAGTAATATGCTTTTGCATTAGATATTTACATAATTAAAAACGGAGTTTTTCGGCTTAATTATATATAATTTTTTAAAAAAATGTTACTTAATCCTTTTACAAAGCGCATTAGTTCGCGAGTGAATATTATGTTTACGATTGGACACAAATCGAAACAATAGAATAGCTCTTATCAGAATAATGACAATGACCTTAGCAAAAAATTAACAACATGCACAGATCAACGATAAAAAGTTATACTCGCGCTATTCCTTTTTTTTTTCTGCACTTTTCTTGAAACGAGCTATTTATATTGTCACACGCTTATTTCACCATTACATATCTACTGCGATTATACTATAACGGCGATTAAAAATATATTTATTGCTTGTAAGGGAGAGAGGAAGGCGGCATACGTCTTTAGCGTCAGTCAATAAACTTTTGGGATGGGTTCAAAAATCCGCTTTTGTCATCTGAAAGTATAAGATATACACGTGTAAGTATGTACTTGACGCATCGATGTATTAATATATAATATATATGTATATACCCAGATTTAGATTTTTGTATATTATTTATATAACTGCGCGCTTACTTTCTATTCGCAAAAATGTCATAATATGTTTGATATTAACTTAAGTATTTTAAGCTTGATTTTAGTGATAAATTTATTAAAAATATCTGCTAATATATCTATAATATCGCATTGAATATTAATTTCTAATTTTTTAGAACTTGGTTATGATAAAAAATTAGCAATTTATTAGATTCATAGACCCGCACAATTTGTTAATTAGTAGCAATTGTTTAATGGAAAAATCACACAATCCGCGGTATATTTTCGCAAAGAATTAGTAGCAAGTGCAGCGGCGTTCCTAAACGATGTTAATTAAATTTTTATACGGACACAGCAGCTGTAACAACAGTAGCGAACCGCCGAGGTATTGACTCATTGATCAGTGGCAATTTGCGAATGATTAGGATCTCATTTGCCTGACATCTGTGTCGCTCTTATAATTTTCTATTTAATCCCGTTTATGTATATAATTATTTTACCGTTCCGTCATAGTTTTCGTACGAAATATAGGGATTTCTTAGAAGTCAGGCGCGCGTGTGATTCAATTATGATAAAATTCACGGAACGAAACCAAAATGAGACCTGCCGCATTTAAGATTATGATTCAATTAATTTAAATTGCACCCCGCTTATGTCGGCCAACGTTAATGTGGCCGAAATAGAAAAAAATTGAAAAATTGCCAGCTCAAAAGTGTAATTAATTAATATTATACGACCAGCTTGTAATGGCCTACAGCTTTTCCTGCAGTAATTATTGTAAACTCACCGCAAACATCCCTAATTAACGCGTATAATTGTATATATAAGAAGAACTGCAATTAAAGCGTCGAGTGGCTTTTCGCTCTATTATTATTGCGTCGGACGATCCGCTGCTCAAAGCTCGTACAAGAGCTCCTTATGACTAAGCGATTCGATTAAACGAGCCGGTCAGCGGGTCCGCAAGTGGGGAAAAGCTCTCGATTAGCCGAAACGCGAAAAGGTGAAAAGCTCTTTGACGAAAACCCTCCCCTCGTGCGGCCGGTAACTCGATCTCGCGCGACGATGAGGTCCCGAAAAGCGCGTACATATAGTATACAAGCAATGATTTACGCCGCATCAGCTACAGTCAACGGTTACGCGCGCACAGCGGAAAACTCTCAAGATCATCTCTCTGCATTTTGGCAGCGGCTCGCGATTCTCTCAGCCGCTGTACACATCTATATACGATACACCGAGAGAGAACGTTATACACTCGGCGTAAGCGCGCTGCGACTCGCCGATATTGCACTCGAACGTTTTATTGCCTCCTTAAACGCGGACCGATTTACACCGCTTTATCTGCATCTCTGCCGCCGCCGTCGTCGTCGCCGTTGCACCGGCACGGGAATTCTTTTGTTCCGACACTTTTTTTTTCTCTCCTCTCCCCGTGGCTCTCGCACCGCGCGCGCGTGTGTACGTCTCGTTTTATTTTTCCGCCAGCCGCGAAACGCGAGAATTGCGATCTTTTATGTTTTTCCCCTCTTTCTCTGCGTTTTACTTCATACCTGGGCGGCAACGCGCACCTGCAGTTCTCGATATTTTTTTTTGTATCGACCCGCGCGATCGGTGCCGCAATTTCGATACATTTACAATGTTTTCTCCCCCGATGAAAACAGTAGCACGGTACTCGCGTATCTTTTAAGAGAGATGAAAATTATTTAATGAGGCCGTAACTATATTTTCCGCGGCGAACCGCTTTATTCATTAGCGGGGAATGATTTTATTTACATTTCCGACAATGCCATTGTGCAAAGCTATAAGCTGGAAATGCTAAGGCTTTCTGTGAAAAATAAAAATTGGAAATGACTTTCAATTCAATTTTTTCTGTTTAAATAAAGCGCGATTTGAATTGTTGGTTTTATAGACAATTTGATACTTCTTGTCAGTGGGGATGGTCTAATAGTTTATTCATACCCTGTAACCTTCTTCATAAATTACAATGTCATAATAAAAAGGGCTCTAGCATGTTGATACATCTGTCGTATTTTTCCGTTAAATATTTGTCATTCAGTTTGTAAATGTACTTTTATTTACTTAATAATTGTAAGCTAATTATAATTTTACATTATATATATTTGTCAAATGCACGTAATCGTAATAATAATTGTATTTTACTTTGTGAAATGTCGCTTTAAAACCTTTTAGTTGGTGCGTAAATTTTATTCTTATAATTTACTTTTCAATAACATTAAATGCATCAAATTGTAAAGGTATAATTTAATTTCAAATAAAATCAGTTAAAACATTAATAGCGAGTTGAAATGATGACTGTAAGCGATACAACCGTGAGGCAATTTCATATAGATAGAATTAAAGCAGAACAATGACTTCGTGGAAGAAAAAGTACCCGTAGATAAAACTTTTTTGTGGGACGTTGCAAAACGGCATCGGCCGTCTTCTTTACAGGGCTATTGGCTTGAAATGCTTCGTAACTTATACGTACAGACTTTTTGCGAGAAGATTTTGTAATTGCGTGATGCGGTATATATTAAAAGAATATTAAAAATTACAAAATATTATTGTTGCAAGAGCAATATGCTTAATTTATATAATTTTTATATATATAGTCCTATATGTGTTTTGATATGCGTTATTATTCAAAGATTCACAATTTCATAACGGTATAATTCTTTATTGTAAAATGTACCACAATTATAGAGTTGTAAATTTAGAATTGTAAATAGAATAAATTGTTTAAAGAAAACAATTATAAGTTACCTCATTCTATTTACTGTTTATTTTGTACGTACTACAAAGATGAAATATTGAAATATTAAAAAAAACACTATTTTCTTTATTATAATAAAACAGTACACTGCAAATTACTCATTGAAATAAGTAACTACCTTTATGTTTTACTCAACCACGGTCAACAATTTTCAAAGTTAGTATAGAATAAAAAAGGCTGTAAATCAATGTAAAATAGCAATTACTATTCAAATTGTCAATAATTTTAATCGACAGGTCATAATATAATCAGAAAAACAAGTTTTTTCCTAATTTCACTTTCCATAAAGAAATTTACATGGAAATGTAACAACAATTAATTAAAATTTTCTATTTATAATAGTTATATTATAAAGTAATTTAATTGATTAAAAGGGACTTAATTATTACGTTTTGTGAAACATTACTTTTACGATTAAATAGCGATTATATAAAAATCTTTATACCAGTATTTAATTCAGCGATGTATTATTATCAGATTCTATTTGGATTCGATATTAAATAAATGATAGCAATTTAAGCAATTTTGTGTATAGAATAGTATAGAATTTATCTTAATATTATCTATTATCATAACATCTTTACCACTGAATAATTTTGATTACATTCTGCGTTTGAATGAATGAGACGCTGTAAGCCATTAACAGAGTTTAATTGCACAATGCGAAACTCATTATTTTAGCTTTAATTCAAACCTAATTTTATTTTTTATATGAACTTTCTAGCTAAGAAATAATAGGTACCTAGCAGTCAATTGTATAATACATAAACGGAAATTATGAATGACTGTCGAAACATTAAAATGAAAGAAGCCGTTTTTACTATTTCTTTTGCATACCTCACTGTCTCGGAGAGATCGCTTGTAAAGAATTTTGTAATATTAATGAAAGAAAAAAAAAATTCGAGTGATAACGAAAATTATTACTTCGTTCTAATTCACTAGTTCTATCCTGATTCTTAACAATACAAACTTTTCCAATGCATTAAACTCAAGCTTTCTTCTATTTCCGTAATATAATAAACTCCAAGGAAACGGAATGCCATTATGATCCACAACTTTAATAGCTAATCCAGTCATACTTATATTCCATTATTTTTTCTAAGTATACATTGAAATTCAATAAAGGATTTGATATCGAATCCTTCGAGCGCACATGGCCGCGTTTATACAGCGAGAATAATTGCGCTCGCTAAAAGAACTTGTATATGGATAGATGTTGAAACGGAAAATAACATTTGCGCGCGATCGCACGTATAGAAACGGGCTATACGCGAGTTTACAAGAGATTTACCGCGACGACAGCCATTTACTTCTTTTCAAGGCGTCCGATAGCTCGTCGGCTTTCCTGCTGCGTAAACCTACTTGTGATCTTGCTGACGTGCAAACAATGGATTAATCAGGAAGTCCGCGGGTCAAATCGCGTTTTCCATCTTTGGGGGGGAATTTTTACGAATGATGCAGCTTCTTGCGTAGATACCTGCCTTCGTATACTCTTGGCATATAAGTATTCGACAAATCAATTTTATTAATTGGCTGCTTAAGATTTTTTTTTTAATTCTTTGACAAGCAATAAATTGATAAGTTTTTATTCGAGTAAAAGAATGGAACGAAAAATGTGCGCTGATTCGATATACTACTATTGTTCCCCCTTTTTTTTACAAAACAGCAAGAAAATCACAAGTACAGTTATGTTTGCGTTTACACATGTTTTTGTTTGTCGAAGCCAACATTTTGATACACTTTTTTAGATACACTATTTTTTTTCTTATTTATTAATATATCAAATACCTATGTTGATTAGTATACGTTGATTATAGTATCGATCAAATGAAAAGACAACGATTAAAGTGCATCTTTTTATGTATTTTTCTTTGAGGATATGAAAGATGATTAAGTGAAATTAAAAGTTATTTAACACTTCGAAGTACGTAACATTACTCAAAATGATTTCAGTACACCTACCTTGAAAATTAGGATTCGAACACATTATGTGTGACTATCGGATGTGTTTATATAGCATCACGGAAATTACTCTACGCTTTAGCAAATTCTTTGATAATAAGAGAGTACGTAGGAACATTTTCTCATTAAGTGCAATTGCATTAATGAGTAATTTACCGACTTTTTCACACTCGTATAATTGTACCGAGTACTTATTTATTATATTCTTAAGAAAAAAAAAACATGTCTATTATAATTATCGACACGTAAATCAAAGCTTTGTATTACACAGTTTTGTAGTATGATCGTATTTCCGTTATTTATGGTGTACCTGTAAGAAGGGCAATTATACATTTCACCACTTTGGAAAAATAATAAATAAATAATTCAAATAGCCTTTTGAAATGTATTTATCAAAAGTTCTTGCTTACCAGGTAGACACATTGCAGAATTGGCAATAATTGGCATTGGCACAGTCGTGCCAAAATTAAGTTTATTTCAAGAATGACGTTGGCGAACGGGAAATCACAATGCTTTCCGCGGGAATCATAAATCGTCATTAAAAATGATTTGCTAGGATTTTCTCGTGTGATTCATCGATGCATTAGTTAGAAAGATAATTTGGTTGCGGAAAGTTATTTTACCTGTTCGTATTAAATAGTTTCGGAAATATCAAAGCATCTCGTTGAATCTTTGAAAAATAATTTCATAACAATATTGATGATTCAAAAAAAATTGCTTTATATTTAAGCTGGGTATTGCTGCACCAAATTATAGTCTGCGTATCATTTAATTATGTAACAATCATTTGGGGATAAGTTAAAATTTATTAGTCAAAATATAGTAACCTAAAGGTTAGATTAAAATAAAGAAAGTTGAATAATTAATAAAGTCATTATACCGACTATTATATTAGTAAACAATGGCCGATATATTGTTCCGGTAATTAACGAATATGTGTACTTATGTATAAGAAGTATACATTTTATGTGTGCGTGATAATTACGCACTTTATTGTAGAGTTGGCAAGTCATTCGTAAGTTAAACCATTAAGAATATATTGCGTCTTTAGTTCTACTTTATCTTTATTATCATAAAAACGTTTAGATAATGCTTGATAATTTTTAGCAGTGTGTAGTGTTTTTAGTATTAAGTGTACAATCAATTATCTTTGACACGAAGTAAATAATAGTAATCAATGATTCTTCTTTCGCAATTTATTTAAGTAATTGTAATACCAGCACGTACAATGCAAATGGTGTTATTCTCTACATTGTTATGATTTTAATTTTCTGGAAGAATTAGTATGCATCTAAAGAGTTCATTGATTGACGTACAAGGTTGGTCATAGATTGAAGTGTAAAACTGATCACGATTGCAAATTAATTAAAAAGCCTATTCCGTGACGCAATATTAAATTTTGTTCAGACTTAATACATTGAAGCTCGCAAAAATTAGTTTAATGTAATTATTGTCTATAGCATTAGATATGATATATAGGGTGAAAAATATGGAATGCTACTTGGATGGGCTAATAAAAATTGATTAATTTAAACCAAGAAACAAAATAAATCGAGTTACGTATATTGACCGTAAGTAAGTAGATATATGCAAATGATTCTATAAATGTAGGTATTAATTGTCATGTGTTTCTTAAAAATTTGAATTGATATCTCTGTTCTTACTATTGCATAGCGAAGTCGTTGGCTGTGATTGAAGTTACACTGAGAGGAAAACATAGAGGATTTATTCATGTTGTAACATAATTAGTCATAATTGACGAGATTAATTTGAATTACATATCTAGATTTATTAACTATTAACAAGTTTATTTGATATAAATCAGTTGTTCCTACGGTGTAGTAGATGATTCGTCAAAAATATCTTCTCAAATGAAAAATTTCTACCTTATCGATTTTTGCATTAAACGATATATCTAATAAAGATATAGAGATGAATTTTTGGATAAAAGTCTCTGTCACCACCTCGATAATAATGCAAATATATTATCACGCGATTCCAGTTTTTATAAAATTTCGTTCGTAATTCACAGCGATTCTAATCTCTGAAATTTTCGAGGACAAAATCTCTGCGTGAATTATGGATCGAATTTCGACGAAAATGGAACAACATGATAATATTTGCATCATAACCGAGTCTATGTCCAAAAATTAATCCGTAACTCAATATATTTCGTTATAATGCAAACCCATATAGCACATATATCCTTAAGATAGATTTATAAACTTCCGACTCACGTACGTAAGCTTTAAAACAAGTTTCTTTTTTTAGTATGAACTCTTGCAGAAATAATCCATGAACTGAAAAAATTCGCAGGAGAAAAAAAAATTAAAATAAAAGACCCATTGTGTTTCACGTGTATGCACATACTGGACGTATACTTCCAGTTTCTTTTTTTTTTGTGAAATTAATCGCGACTCTTAACGTTTTCGTCGCAACAGCTTCCTCCTGATTTTCATATAAATTATAGTCGCTTGCGTCAAGTGAATCAGCTCTCCGCGCGCATACAGCTCGCGAATGCAAATCATAAACAAAAAAAAAAGCGCGATACGCTCGCATATACCTGTGTAATAAGCTTTGCGGATCCGAAGGACCGACTCTCTAAAACGAGAGGCGCAATACAACGTTCCGCGCGTGTACATATAGGTACTGCGGCTTAATTGGCGTGGAGCGAGCGTCCGCATACAAAAGGATGCCAGGGATCTGTACACGAGGATCGCTATGCGCCTTACACACGCGCATATGTAGATATGAGCAGTGTTGCTCGCGAGACATTACATTTACCGTTTCGCCGCCTTACATAAGTCGAATGCTGCTCCTGCTCCTGTATAACTATATGTATAACACGCATATGGTCCCGCGCAACGGAGTCGCAATCGCCTTAGCAAGTAGGTTAATATCGAGTCCGAGCGCTCGGATTTTTGCGCATGCCGACGAGACACTGGCGCGCGACTCACTTCTAAGCGCAGCTTCGAACCTATCCGCAACTCCTCGGCTCTTTTTTTGGTGTTCGCCAGTGATCTTTGCCGTCGCGTGGACGAGCGGAACGTCGAGCGCTGCACGAGACAATGGGACCCGATCGTTATACCGTCCATCGCGGTAGTCTATCTTTTTTTTTCTCTTATTATCCTTGCAGCCCCTCGAAGCGCGTCTTATATTCGGAATTATCTCTTTTTCATCGCTGTACGCTGTTATATATATATGTGCTCCATGGCTTGGCTCGCGGTCATTAGGCGCAGTGCTATTATAGCGAAGCTAGTTTTATATCGATAGAGGATTCGGATGGATAATTTTCTTTGTTCTCTTATAACAATTGCAGTTTTAAGTATATTGCAAATTTAAAATGGATGACATGTTACTTGAACTTATGATTACTTGAATCGATATGAGCAAAAATGGGTAAAACAATAAGTGGGTTTTGATTTACACTCAATCATCCGCGCATATTTGAAGTATAAATAAGCAATTATCATTAAGCCACTGTTTTATTATGATCGGGAACTATAATTTCTCACGTTTCTCTTACACAAATTATGATTCCGATAAATTTATTGCCCCAAAAGCATAACGCTTCTATACTTGATGAATCGATAAATTCCTATTAGATTGTGATTTTAGCAATATACCTATTTATTATATTTATAGCTGTGTGTAGAAAACGGCCTCGGGAACAATTGCCATAAATTAAAAAATGGCCCTTAAAATAAAGATGAGTTCGTGTATGCGCAATTTACGACTATATATACAATGGTAAATCGCATTGATTGAAAGATCGTCGGTCATGGAGCCATTAGAATCTCTCCGACAACGAATTCGGGGATAACGTCATGCAGATATAATAACTTTCAACGCGCCGTATGGGCAAATCACGAGTCCCTCAGCTGCAGCGTATCCGTCAATAATTTTGCTACAGCACTGGAATAGACCGAATTGGCCGTCTCGGTGTGCAAAACGCCGCGGCAACACGAGCCGCGCTTTCTCCCAATTCATTTGTCGGACGCACACGTCTCTTTCTCTGTTTGTCGAGGGGGCCAACTATATACGTATACAATAAGCGCTCGCGAAGCTCTGGGAGCTGCGGCTGCCACACTGCAGGATACAGTTATATACATATATATAGTTGTAGGCGCATCGAGCATGCAAAGAGTCGTTTTCAGCAGTTTGCCGCGTCGGGCACGTAAGGATATATACGTGACCGGTTGTGTTATAGCGAGTATATAAGCACCGTCGGTGCGACGTCGAGGTGGAAAGCGTGACCGGCTCGCGTTTATCGCTCAATGACGGCCGCCGCCGCCGCCGCCGCCGCCGCGTCTACTATCCGCGCGTCTATCCGCCGCTATGTGCAGCCTTCGCTCCACCTTCGCACTCGGCCCAGACGCGGCTACTCACTGCAAAGCCTATACGTATGATATGTGTATTACCTCTCGAGTTTTGCGTATACCTGTAACACGCGTAAATATTATCGGGCGGCCGTGACTCTCGTTACGCTCGGCGAGATTATTAATATTTATAGGATTAGCGAGGAGCTTTGAAGCCTCGCGATTCGAGGAATGTATATATAATATACGCGCGTATACTCACGAGCTTTGAATTCGAGACGCGGGGACTCGATCGCTTCGGCATTTTGTCGTGCAGCCCGAGCTGTCTCTATACACCTACTACAGCTCCTTTCGTTTCCTTTCGTTTCTACCGGTATTGCGCTTCGACGATGCTTTTTACTTTTTGGAACTCTGTGCGTATATGCAGCTGAACGAGTTATGATGGACCGCCCCACGCGGTATATATATATGTAACTCATTCATCGTTCATTCTCAATCCTATTATTGTAAGGCTAGGAAAGCGAAAGTAACAGAGCTCGCTATAGGTGTGTACAAGTTTTTATTCCGGGCGTCTGAAAAAGCGAAAATTTCTAATATTGAAATTGACATAAAATATACACATTATGCTACGCGAACCTTGTCGTTTAGTAACAAAGAAAGTTGCACTGCACCGAGAAAGAATTTCCGAAGATATTTATTTGAATTTACTTATTGCTTCTAATTCAGTGTATATACAATAGTGAAAATAAAATTTCCCATACTTTGTCGAATTAATTATATACAGACAGGATCAAATCGAAAGTTTGACGTGCCTATGCGTATATTCTCATCAACATCATCGTATACGTCTTATGCAAGCAATAAAGTTAAGCTGCTTCTTCTATCTTGCCAAGGACGGTTCGAGATTCTTCACAGATTCGAAGCTATATATTTGTGTAATAATAACGATCGACCCTGCATCGGTCACCTACCCCCGCCCGCACAATGCTAATATATTTCATCTGCAGCCCATCGTTACTCAACTCGAAAAAGAACAACATTACTCGGCATAATTGCATCTTATGCATTCCCTTGATTTTTAATCATTAAGTTTTGCAAATAAATAAAATTCTACGGTCTTGCTGAAATTTCTGTAAGTTAATTAATAGTGCGATAATAATTCTTTATAACGGCAATTATGAATTCAATTATATTATGAATACAAGGCATATGACAATATATCAATTAGAATAATTCAAGTTTGATATTTATTTTATACCATGAAAAATAATAATACTTACACTATGCACATTTAAACTTTATGGATTATAGAGAAGATTTTCTGCTACACTTACCCTATAGCTATTGTTAGCATCGGTGAAAGTGAAAAAATAATCCGACCTTACAAATATCAATAAGGCTGATTTTGAAAATGACAATGAATTATAGCCGAACAGGAGTAAGAATCGCGTACCATATTATCAAGAATTGTACGCGCCAGACTGAACAATAATGTTTGCATGCTAGTGGGTAGGAGAAAAACACAATTGTCCCTCTGCATGACAGTATAAGAAGTTGTTGCACCGTCTATACAAGTGCATCATCAGGGACGAGAGCAATTGCAATGTCAGAGAAGTCATTTCGCATAAGTTTCCACACGGGTCCAATTAGTAAAATTCGTCTCCAAATTAATTCGGATCGGGTCGAACCTTCGGTATCGCTCATGGCCGTCAGGCGTACAAAAAGCTCGTCTTTATCGTTGTTTGCACACGTGATATTTGGGTGTATAGAGGCATCCGATGCAGATTTCCCGCACGCGCGAACAACTCGACCGACACGCAACGGCTGATATTTAAGCGCAATGACCGTAAAGAGTCCCGTCTCTCCGTATCTGCGTCCTGGAGATTCTAAATCGGATAATGCCGCGCTAATTTCCTATCTCACGCAACGATCGGCGGCTTGTTTGCCTGAGTGTGTGTGTGTGTGTGTGTGTGTGTGTGTGTGTGCGCGCAGCCGGAGAGACTCGCGTTTTTATCCACTGGCATTGACTCGTTCCTATGCTTATCCAATCAACTCTTGGCCTTTTTTTTCTGTTACAGTTGCAGTTGGAGTCGAAGCTAAAGGACACATCGATTTCGGATACACTGGGCTACACGGTAGGTCTGACTTTACGTGTGGATCGGATATCTTATTATGTATATAGTATAGATAACAAGAATCTCCCGAATGTTTTTTAATCAATGCATGACTAGAACCGATTGTACTTTACATAATATAGGATCTTCGTTTTGCTCGAAGTTCTTAATCAAATTCATCATTTTTTATATACCTATGGAGATATTTTATATATTATAGAGCTGAAATTTACTTTCCCGTTTCACGATATTTTTTTAATTTATGCGAAGCTAACGTATTACTTTTCTCTGAAAAAAAAACAGATTCCTTTATGCAAACAATGATCAAATCTTATCTATTTTAATTATACGAACCATGTAATATCACTTTTAAATAATGATGCTTCGGGCACGCGTGTACTAATTTGTTATCATCGCAAGATAATCATAATAAATTAGGTGCAGTGATTATATAATAACAAGATTCATCAAATTACTGACAGAAAATGTAGGGCACTGTATTGTAAGATGTAATGCGATTTAATAAAGATGCACTAAAATAATAATTGTCAGTACACTCTTGTGGTATAGCGATGTTATCTAGAATACATCCTGTTGGATACCTTTAAATAATTGTGATTCATAGTTCAACTCATAGAGTGAATACTCTTTACTTAATAGCTTGTTTATTACATGAATAAATACAAAAACAACTTTCAATTTCCGGGCGGAGGTTTAGTCCGAAAGAATTTGGTGTAACCTAGACCGTAACGTCAACAAAATATAAAAACGGAACTGATTTTTTGTTGATTTGCACATGGTGTATATCGACGCAAGAGTTTGTGCAAATAGAAAAATTCATGCGTATAAGCAATACATTCATGATTAAAAGTTGAATTATATGCTTTCAAAATTAGATATTTATATATATTTAATTGGAATTCTTATATACTTTAGAATGTACTACATAAACGTATACGGATTATAAGTAAATCTATACTATTTGGAAAATGTTTAGAAATTATAAACAAAATTAGAATTCCTTTGTAAAAACAGGTCCAGCTCACTGGGCGGAAGACTTCGATACATGCTATGGAAAACACCAGTCGCCCATAAACATTGAAGAACACGATGTGCGAGACGTAAATCTACCACCTTTGCTCTTTTCCGGCTTGGACTTGCCAAGGAAAATGTATTTGGCAAACAACGGACATACAGGTACCTATATATATATATATATACTTAGATAAAAAATTGTTCAATATAATATAAATCATGTAGCAGTAAAAACGTACCGTTATTTCCAATTTTTAATTTCTTCTTGTAAAGTAATTAAAGTGAGATGTTCGCAAAAAACCGTTAGAACATGTGTTTGAAAGGAAACATGGATTTTATGGGTTATACGTGCAGCGCCTTTCCAAGGTCGCCTACACTTCATATTTCAAAACTTAGTGACTTTTAATCATACGGCGTTAAGATAAGTAGAGCACGCAGTTTTAGCTTTAGCGTTAAACAGTTAAATATTTATGACTTTCATTAGAATTTTATTACCAATTTAACTTATCAGCGAATAGTTTAAAACGTATAATGAACGTTTCGTTTCCTGCAACTAACTCTCGGAACAAAATGATAACGTTCTTATTGTATATAAAAAAGAAAATTAACGGATCAAAAGACTTTGCACCTATACACGCAGTTACATTATGATAATAAATAACGAGAGCATAATAAATTAATCTTTGTGCGCAGTGAAAAGGATAAATTATAACTCAAGTATAGTTGACATTGTATAAAATTTAAATAAATCTTAAAGCGGCGCCGTGGAAAAAATGTTAGCTAGAATAGATTAAGAAGATAAGAAGAAGAAGAAGTTGATTTATGTGATTTACCAAGCGCAATATTCTTACCAATGGAGCGCTGTATCATAATGTCGCGTTTTTGATCGATTTTTTCCCAGCTCTTCTTCACACGTCGAACGTAAGCGAGCCGGCGTATCTATCGGGTGGTCCACTCAATGGGACCTACGTATTCGAGCAGCTCCACTTCCACTGGGGCGAGAACGACCGCGAGGGTTCCGAGGACCTCATCAACAATCACTCCTTCGCCATGGAGCTCCACGCGGTCTTCTACAAGGACCAGTACGGCTCCATGAACAGTGCGGTACATCATCCTGACGGCTTGGCAGTGCTTGCCTTCTTTTTCGAGGTATGTACCTATCCACCTTTTTCTCTCTTTTCAAATCTATTGCCTAGATCAATTTAAGGGAATCACCCGTTATTTACCTAACTTCGATCGCGATGTGTCGCGAGATATTGCACCTTTATTTGGTTTTTCTATTTGCGTTTACTTAATACTTAATATACAGTTTTTTCAACTTTGAATTTCCTGTTGTGTCATTTTTCAATGATTCATATTATATGTAACAGAATCTAATCAAAAAATGAAACATGGATGGTCAAGAGTATCTTGGGTTTATCTGGTATGACTGGTATATACGATAACCACGAAAGAAAGTTTTATTATATTAATCATGAAACTATATGACGTAAATAATGTTAAGTAAGTAGTCTAATGATTAATAATAATAAGACTTTCTTATAGAGAAGAAATATTTATTTGAATTTAAGAAAAATGTTCAGCTAGGATATTCTTGGGTTATTTCATTTATTTGTATAATTTGGGTCATTTAGGTAGTTGCTTTTTTCATATCAGTATAAGAAAAATCAATAAAAAAAAATATGAAATGAAAGCCAATCTCAGAAACATAAACTCTTCAAATATTTCTTTATTTACTTTTTACGACGCAGGTAATACAAAATTTCTCTGAGAAAGAAGATATTCAAACAGCACTTATAAGAACAGATTTTAAAGTATAGTTGCAGTAAAAATAAAAAAGTATCGTAATTTCTCTCGGTAGACTAAAAAAAAATTATTTTATCATCCCTGATAATGCAGATCAGTATACATTTACATTCTATGCCTTAAAAGTTGAACTACGACTCATAAATCAGTATTGCTTACAATTAGCTCAAAATTTTTCACATATATATAGATGCGCTATTGTCGTTGATGTTTTTAAGAATATAGATTGGTTTGTAGGACCTATGAGAATGAACTATTTGTATTTTTATTAAGTGTCGAAAAACAATTACCAAAGATTCAATAAAATCCGTTTTCTGCAAGTTAGGGACTGCCTTTGTGAGTTAATTGGAATAGTAATAAATATAACACACTTCGCATTGTCCATAGTTGAACGAGTATTTAAATCGAAACTGTGTTAAATTTATGCGTTATTAAGTTTCCAATTAACAGATTGTAGAAAAAATGAAAAGATTACATGCAATTCTGGAATGCTCATAAAAAAGACTAAAAACTCACGGAAGATTAAGTATACTTAAATTAAAATTAATATAACAATAGCGGTAAAACATTCAGGAAATAATATACTTAACAACCGGAATAACGTGTATGTGTGTGCATGACTCTTTTCTGCAATTAAAATCGTAAAAATTTTCAAAACCATTAGATGAAAAAATAGGTATAATCAGCGTGTACGCGCGATACGTACCTTAGCAGCATATAATTTTGTAACACTTATTTGTGGAGAAATAATTCGTTAACAACCTAATGGACGTTTTCCACATCCTCGCTAATATATATTGTGCATCATAATTAAAAATAAGTCATAAAAATTTTAAACACACCGAAATTTATCCCGTCAATTGCCAATTGTCGAATATATACGTTGGACTAGTATTTTTTTTTTTTTCAAGTAAAAGTCTCGACAGCTATTATTAGCTCATTTCGACAGACGTCACCGCGCGAACTCGTAATTGAATAAACAGCATAGCAGGACACAAGCATTACCTTCATGGAGTTTGCAACTTATGCTCACTATACGCGTATAGGTAAGTCGAGGGCGGATGGCCCAAAGGAATTAGCGCCGACTCGTAAAAAATCAACCGCGCGCAAAACTTCACTTGAGCGTAAATCATATATTTTTAAAAGTCCAACGCTCGTCCCGATAATTAACGGTTCTAATAATGTTTCAAACGGATATTTGAGTATACGCGTGTACGCTACAAAACAGCTACTGTCAAAGCTTTTAAAGTTGAAGATTTCTTTATCGCAGTCACATTCTTGTAAAAATGTTTCGTCACGAGAGCATAGCGCAGTCACGGAGTTTACTTTTAAATATATACAGTGCCGTTAGGAAAGATAATAATATTGCCGCTCAATCTTTCATTGCTCCGATTTAAAAAAAAAAAATACATTCGTTGTAGCTGAGCATTGAAATTTTCATGTATAGTCAAGTCGACTAGTATAATGAATAAACTATGGAGTCTTTTTATTATGGTATAAAAACAATTTGCGATAATAGTTGTTCGTATAATTAATCAGCGATGTTTGTTGACTTATATTAGTGCAATGTCCGATACTCGATAATGGGTATAATTTATAGTTTGCATAAAAGTTCCCTAGTATACGTCTGCTTATACGTTTTAATTGTCCAATACTTAATTCAAGGAATCCGCTAAAGCGTTCAAATAACGATATACAAGTAAAATCACACGAGATTTATTACGCGAGGTTTAACGACGTACGAAAGCAACGGTGATGATCCGATTAAAAACTATGCAAGATTTGATGGAATGATATAGTAGTACAATAACGACTGCAACGTCACTTTTGTGTTTCGATTTCCGAGTGGCGCGGCCGTGTACTCCATTAAACAAGAGCCCAATAATGATAAAATTTAACTGCTCGCGAGATGATTCGTTAAAATAAATGGCCAATAACATTTGGCTTTCGAAGCACTGAATTCCGAAGCGATCGGTATATACGTGATCCGGACGCTAAATATAGAAATTTCAATTTGATCGAGGGAGTTTAAACATCCTAAAACTCGATACTCAACAGTGCTATCCGCGCGTGCGGTAAAAAAAGAAAAAGAAAAAAGAAAAATTCCCCATCTGGTGTAGGTTGAAAGTGGCTGGATCATCACTCGCGGCGTTCCTGACGCGCGAGGATCAGCGAGTCAAGAAAGTGAAAACAGATTATCGAGCCGGTAGGGTCGTAAACTATGCCGCGGCGAGCGCGAGAGCCCATTAAACGGCTGGAACTTAAATAAAACAGAGGCGCGCGAGTTTTAACAACCCCGGCGCATATATGCAATGCTATACGGCGCGGCGGATAAAGCTGGCGAGCAGTAGCAGCTGTCCGCGAGCTCCGGACTGCTGATTAGGCTCTAGAGCGCGCAAGCGTGCGAGATTCTTGCCAATTTCATTTTTATGACGGACTACAACGTCTGCCGCTGTATATACATACAAAGGAAATGTTTGATCGCGCGCGCGAATGGAACTTTTCAAATCTTTGTACACAGACGCGAACGCCGCACGCCGCCGACGTATTAGGCGATATGTTTGGGGTGTTAATCGCGAGCTATACTTTGAAACGAGTATTGCGCCGCGAGGCGATTCTATTATCGGAAACTTCGCTCTCTCGCACTCTGCGAGTAATAAACAATTAGCGTTCTTCTTAAAATCAAAGGCAAACGCAAATCTAGACCTGCTATATTTATACGCTATCGGTGGGTATTTGCCCCGCTAATCTTTTATTTAAATGTTTGTGCAATTGCTTATACATACACGAACGACTCGCGCTTGTTTATCCATATAATTAAATACAATCGCGAACAAACTCTATTTGTTAGCAGTTGTGTGTAGGCAAACAAGACCGCAACAAAGCAATTCATTACAATTAAAAAGTGCATTCCGTATATACTTGAATAATTAATTTCATCAAAATTTTAATCACGATAACTTGGCTTACCATCCATATTTCATATATAGTTTTCTAAAATCGATTATCGGCATAGCTCGTATACAAAAATCTATAGAATTGAGTATATGAAATATTTGGAGAGAGACAATACCGAGAATGGTTAATTATAAACTCATTGACAATTATTGGGCAGTAAATAATCACGGACGGAAACACAAATCAAAGAGTTTGGCTACAGGTGGTATACGCATATATAAGCGAGCGAGCGGCCGACAGTAGTAGTAATATAGCGCTGGTGCTCTTCTCACCCGCGCGTATATACACACACTAAAATATGGTTGCGCAACCATTGCCGCACGGCGATTCCAACTTATTATACTTGCAGGCCGAGGTGAACGATCGCGCCAACCCGATGTTCCACACGATAGTCGAGGCGCTGCCGAAGATCGAGAAAGTCGGCACGGAGATCCGACTGCCCGAGAGTCTGAGGCTCGAGCACCTGCTGGACCCGGCCGGTCCACCCGACGACAGGATGCAGAACTACTTTACCTACAACGGCTCCCTGACTACGCCCCCCTGCTCCGAGGTCGTCACCTGGCTCGACTTCAAACATCCGCTCTACCTCTCCCACGCTCAGGTTCCTATATATAAATACATATACATCGTTGCATTTAAACCTATATACCTATATATATATCTGTATATACCTGTTTCTACTTCCTTTCTTTGCGCGATTTCTTTCGCGAGATCTTTGTTTTCTTTTAACGAGGCTCGGAATAGAAATTTCCTTGTGTTGCGAGCTTTTGCGCGTCACAGCTATGCCTTCTATACGACGAGTAGGAGTATTATACCTGCGCGCTTATAAGTACTCCGGTGTAGCAAAAACTTTCGCTCTCGAGTCTCGGGACTTTGAATGGTATACAATCCACTGTTACTTTTTTTCTGATTTTCGAATATCTACAGAAAAATATCTATCAATTTATTATTTATAATATTACTTGAAAATTTACACTTACATATTTATCATAATGTTGTTGTAAGCGGATTAGCTAACTTTATTGCATACTTTTCTTTACTCAACTGTTAGTATGGCTGAAATGACTTTCACTAATATATTGGCTTTATTATATTAACACGCTTTGGCACAATTTACTTATTATCAACGGATTGATCGGTAAACATATAACAGAAAATTAATATAAATACGTATTTTAAGGAATATACCTACTTGTATAAAACAATCATATTCCAGTGATTATAATAAGCTTACATTTGAAAAGATGTTTCGAAAACTTAAATATAAGCTTGAAAAAAAAAACGTAAATTTCGAGATACTACAAGTAGATGAGCAGAGATGAGCGCGCAAGTACCACAACCTCGACCACAACGCATGTCCTATATAAAGCTCCTGCTAACGTTATACGTTATGCGACTCGCATATAAACATTGCAGATCGCGGCGTTCCGGGACATCAGGAGCTCGGAGGGCCAGAGGCTGACGCACAATTTCCGACCGGTCCAGCCGCTAGCCGACCGCCTCGTTCTTCACAACTCGCCCGTCACGCCGCGCTCACCCGTGGTGCCCGTCGTCGTCGTCGACGATCGAGCCAACGAGATCCAGTCGGACGAGGCGACTGCCGCCGCCGCCGCCGCCTCCGCCGCTCGTCTCAACCACCTCCTTATCTGCCTCGGACTCGCCTGCTTCTCTTGTTTCCTGCTCGCGGTTCCTACTTCCTTCGACACGCGATGAGCGCGAGACACGCGACTCGCCAGTATATACGTGTAAGTAGTGGACCGAACGCCGAGCGATCAGCCCATCAGCAGCCGGACGATGATTGCCCCCGTTGATTGCCGCGAGTCCGGCCAGAAATTGCACCTACGGATGCGAACCCGTATTTCGCAATTCTTACTTATATATGTGTATAGACTCTGTAATGTGCCGTCGATTATATTTCATGTCTCGCGAGACGAGCCGGGGATCGTGCAGAGCGATGCTGAGCAAAGTTGAAGTTGAAACCAGTCTGTGTACGAGATACCTATGTCGCCCAGCTGCGGCACGATACTCTCTCTAATGATGTTTCTGCGCGTGCCAGGGTGCGAATGTCTTTGATGAGAACCTGCTGTGGCTTCGAGTTGTAAAACTCTTCGAATACATAACTCACAATTTGTTTATACAAACGATGAATTGCATTTTTTTTGTATCTTTATTGCGATAGGTAATTTTCTATGTCTTGCTTTGAGCCTGCGCGCAAAGGCAATATAGACTACACGGATATACGATTTAAAACAAGTTCTATATACAAGCGCATAAAATCAAAGCTTTTTAATAATGAGTAAAAAGTCCGACGATAACTGAACTGATCCCGGTCAATTACTATATAGAATGATTCCTCATCCTGTGCTTCATGACAATTAGATATCCACCGTAGTTATTTTTACAATCGCCCAAAGATTTTTTATCGTATTTTGGGAGAATCCAACCAATTATCGTATATATGCGTAGCAATAATTTCAGGAAAAAACAAAATAATCTTTTAACTGTAATCTAGATCTATAAGGAAGTTTGAAAACATAGTGTAAATGTATAATGTACATAAAACGCGTAATGTATATATACATATATATACGTTTTAACTACGAGTTTTTACGCGCAGAAACGATCTAGCACAAATGTTTTATACATTAATGATGCTCATGTGGAGTGATTTTGCCTCATTTACTCATTAAGACATTTCAATTTTTAAGATTCTCAGGATTTTTATTCGTATTTTTTTTTATACGTATGATTTAAATCTTTTACAAATTGACTCATTCGTCCCTAAATCATTTATTGATTTATGCCACGATATTGTTACGAGTTGAAGTGTAAGCATGTTTTGCATTGTACGCACAATGTAAAAAAAAATGACGGATAAAATTAAGATTAATACATTTTTAGATTTGGATCATAATTTAATGTGTGAAATATCTATTTTTTACTCAATTACTATTTCTTATTAATAAACAAGATAATCGCCAAAGTTTTTTTTATCACAGTGTATGAATTAGGTAAAATTAATAATGTGTTAATGTACTATATTGCTTCAAATATTTTATAACATTTCAATTGTAAAATATATACCTTTCATATATTTTTTAAATAAAATTATTTTAACAAATCATGTAATAATGTCTGGTTTCTGTGAATAAAATATACTTTTACCACTCAGTGCGCAAAACACAACTTTAAGTGCTTGCCTTTTTTGTGCGAAATATGAAATTCTCGTACTCTATTGATAGGCTGCGCCCAACATTTTTAGCGCGCGTGAAACGTTTTTAGTGTGTGCGAAATAAAATGCAAGATTACAATAATATTGTCACGTTACACACATGAAATACAGGCATTCTAAACCGTGTTACGCGCCCATCGTTGTACAAAATATAGTCCAGTACATCTCCGCGAAACAGGGGAGCCTTGCACGGGTGTAATTTGTCGCCCGAGCGAAGCGTAAATTGTCTGTTTCGCGCATGCCATTAGTATCGAAATATACTATTTCAAACTCTTTTTCCAACTAATTATTTTTAATACTGTATAATATTCTACCTTATATTCTAACATTGTGCATGAAAATAACGAAAAACAAAATTGATTCTAACACAAAAAGGGTCTCTTTAATGGAATGTTATACTCAATATTTACCGGCATTGCAGTATTTTGATTCCAGTCCAGACAAAAAAATACTTGTATTAATGCAAAATAAAGACGCCATCGCACTATCTTGGATCATAATCTACCATTTCGCAAAATTTCTGCCGAATATTTAAAGACTACTGGAGATGGTATTTCCATAAAGTGTTCAAATCATCCGTTGGGACATAAAATTTTTCGTTGATACTATTTCTTTTTACTGGAATCAAAATACTGTGATTTCGGTAAAGTTAGGACTATCACATGTCCTTAAATGGGAACACAGTAAAGTTGATGCTCACATATAGGTACCTATAATTGTAACATTAATCAATGTTGGAATTAGAAAAACAAACTTCTTAATAAAACTCTTATTTATTCTCTTATACAAAATCTTCCAAGCGTTCACTTCGTCAGCGTTCTCTCATCATCTGCGCTCTCGCAAGTTGTATCGCGACAGTTGCTCGTTAGCCCTATCCCCTCCCTTTTCCGTCAAACCCAGAGGTGTAAGCTCATCAACGCGAGCCGATGCTTTCCGAAGAGAAGCTGGCTTAGGACGCTTACATACCATTGTTATTTGAATTTCTTTGTGTGGCATAAGTATATTTCATCTAGTTGCTTTTTTAATCAGATTTTACAATTCGATTTATTCGGGTAGCTGATTACGATATTATAATTATGTTTATGATACGCCATTTAAACCTTACTACACTAATAGAATCTCTAATGTTTTATGTACTTATATTAATTCAATATATTTTCACACGCATAATATACAAAG
>UELU01136111.1:29149-39587 GCA_900490025.1 Megastigmus dorsalis | reverse complement strand
ATATATATATATGCTTAAATAGAATGTGTCAAGCGTACACGGGACCTCGACCACGGCACCCGTTTCGTTCGTCAAACAGACACAACAAGGCTGTAAATACTTATTTAAATCTGAAGCGGGAAAAAAAAAGAAAAGATTGGCCGTCAATGCGAGTAAGAGGTGTGACGATAATATTGTAAACGTTTTTTCGATTTACGCGATTGTATGATGAGTGCGCGTGTATGAGCATGTGTGCAGAGCGAAAAATGGGGAATGATTATATATATATATATGCAGAGATGAGGAATGCTTTTGGACTTTAAAATGCGAATTCATAGGAAAGTCTTGGAACTTTAGATAGGCAATTTTTTATAATTTTATATTGACTGCTGAACGAAAGCTACTTGTATGATATGTAAATATGTATTTACGAATAATCTTTCGCCTCGTGTAAGATATATTCTCGATTTAGGTTTTCTCGAAGTAAACAAAACAGAAAAAGGAAAGCAAAATGCGAAATGGAAAATATCGTATCCAGGATCACGCAAGTATACATGCATTGCGTGTATGTATGCACACGCGAATGTGTATATATATACATACATATTTGCTCCAATTATTTAATTTATGTGAATAAATTTATAACTTACGTTATTGTTTCAAAGTAAACAAAATTGTCTTATGATTTACCTCATTCCTTGTTCCCTTAACGATACACTCATAATTTACCACTTAAGAAAGAATTATTATTTCTTAATAATCTTGAAACTATGAATTCATTAATGATAATTCAAGTGATATATAAATAAACTAAGAATATTTCAAAGTTTTCTTTATTAATTCAAATTATTACAGTAAATTTTATAACAAAAGTTAAATATATCAAATAATATTATTAGTAGCTTTGAATACAATGATTTCATTGATAAAAGCCATTACCGGCTCCAGTTTGTTTGAGAAATAAAAAAGAGCAAATAGACTCATAGAGCAGCGTTGAAGTGGCCGCGGCAACGGCGTGTGCCCTTAAAATAATACCAGGCATCATCGCACATGTGTTCATACATGTCCGTCGACAGATAGGCACAGCTTAAGTGCTGAAGAGATAAGTTTTAATATTTACCGTGTAAATATGTAAGATCTGCCCAAGATGGTCCGGTATTTGCACAAAGGTGCCATTGAAAGGCCAAATCGAGGGGCCAATAACGCGGCGCGCTTAATATACAATCAAATCGTTCATTCGTAACCGGAAACGTGGTCGATTAGTCGATTTTGGTTCGAGCATCCGAATGCAGAGCTGATATATAGAGCAGATGATATAGATGTATTTCACTCACCTTTACTGTGTGTGTGTGTGTGTGTGTGTGTGTGTGCGCGCGCGTGTGCAAACACAGTTCACGGGATCATTATAGTCACTCGTAGAGACAAGTGCCTGGATAAGCCAAATTTTTTAAAATCATTTTTCGTATTTGTTTGTTTACGTATTTGGTCCGATTCTTTTTTAACGGGGTGAATTCGAAAAATAAAAGCCACTGCTTTTATTTGAATTAATTTGAATACGCAAAATAATAAATCTTATACACATGTACACCTAATTATTGACAAAACTTTTATTTATACAATTAAAATTTTCATTGTTTGATACATGGATTGAATTCGTTCTTTTTTATTACATGCATTTTTAAGCAAAATGAATACTAAAATATAATTACTTTAGTTACTCATTTTCAGAAATTAATTATATTTTCAGAATATAAATAAGTTTGAGGCTTGCATCGTTGGATTTCAACGAAAATACCTTCTTTTTTTTATTTAAAGCTTTAAAATCTTTAATTGGAGATTTTAATTGTTACACAAAATGCATAAAAAAATACAAATGAGGTAAATAATGGTACAGCATTCAAACCTTAAGATTACAATGTTGGAAAAATGACAGTATGTGTCCGCACGTAGTTACATGTGGTTTTACCAATAATACAGCAATATTTAGCGGAAAAATTATTTTAAGTTTGTATAATTGGAATAATAATTTTGACCTTTGCGTTTTGTACATGGGACATCGCCACAATATCAGGTCGAGGTATTGGGTTTTGGCGCCGCATTGGCATAGGGAGAAACTGAAATACCTATTACTCAATATGTTTATTTCTCATTATATTTGATTCAAAAGATATAAAGAAAAAGCTAAGAAAAATTAAACTTCAATTTATATTAAATAAACAATAAATATAAAATAATAATTTTTTCATTTTACGCCAAAGATGCAAACACCAAGCTCATGAATATAATTATGACAAACTATTATTTATTTTAAAAAATTAAAAATGACATTTTATTGGTGGATATAATTATAGCCATCTTGCGATAAAGTAGAATGTTTGTAAATAAGGTTAAATTTCAAAAAGTTACAGCATTTACTGAAAAAATGTTTTTTAAACAATAGAATTTATACTTATATAATATTATAATTTGATTCAGCGCAAACCTTTTTTTTCACTTGTTAACTTCCTCATTCAAATCATACACTGAAGTTCAACTCCGTTTATGGTGTTCATTACTTGAATCGAGTTCCTCTTTTTATTAGTCGGCAGATGAATAACTTATTACGTTAACTCTAGTCTACTTTCAATCCAATCAGCGATACTTAATACATCTATGACATATTTTCAGATTCCATAAAATCTTTGATCAATACTTTAATTTCGCACAATTGATCAAATTTTATTGATAATTTTACATCAATGCATTCTTTTATACGCAATTAATTATACTTTGTAGTGCTGTATTCTTATTACGAGATCAGTTGAACTTGTACGCAATTAATAATATTGACATTTTCTATCTACCTATTTATTTACGTGGATTATATTCACAATTTTGGTTACATAAATAGATATAATAACAATGGTGTTTCGAAGATAATTGAAATACGACTAGGAAAGAATCGAGCTGTACTGTTCATATCGCAACCCATTCTACAAATTCGATTTATGACAAAAAAAAATGTATTTAGCAAACCAATTCGAGTTCTCGCAGTTTTATAGTTTTTATTACAGAACTTATAAAAGCTTGCTCTAATGCTCAATCCTCTCATAGCATGATTTAGCAGAGAATGAAAATAATAAATAGAAATAATTACATACATCGATCAACCTAATTATAATACAGGACATTGAGATCAATGGCCAAGTGTAGCTCGCTTATAAAAGACTTTTCCTACATTAAACGTAATCGTATATAATTTTTTAAATGACTCTTTTTATACGCTTAACGATAACACCAAAGTATAGTCCACACACTTTTTCTCCAACAAAATACATTATCCACTTCTGATTTTCCGCCGCTTTGTAGTGCGTATAACTAAGCTTTTCTCATAGAGTGGGCAGAAACATTTCCACCGCATCGCATCGAGTTGCGCCCGCTGTACTGCACATAAGCTCGCTCCGTCGTTTGAGCGCGAGAAATGCATATTCCGCGTGCGTCTTATCGAGGACTGTTTAAATTTTTAAATCCGTTAAAAGCTCAGGGTGCGCGATTTCTCTCCCACAGCGACCCGGCAAAAGCTCTCACAAAGCTCGACCGCGCGCAGAGCAAACGAGAGAAAAGTTGATCGGCATTATGCAAGTCGTGTGCCGGCGATTAATCATCTGCTTCCTAAACGCGCGCTACCTAACGATCTCGTTTCCGACTACCGACGTGTCATAACAATTTGCTCTCTCTCTCTCTCTCTCTCTCTCTCTCTCTCTCTCTCTCTCTGCCCCTATATCTTCCCCGTACCCGTCATCATTTGGTGGACCACGCGCGTGAGCGCAGGTTATTTCAAATTTCACAGTCTAGAATATCTTCGGATAATACCCCGATTACCAATCCCCCCCGCGCTCCCTTCACCTACGCTAATCTCATTACACTTTACCCGAAAGCATAATTGCGAGCTTATTAACGCGACATATTTATATATATACTGCCACTCTAAATACGTATCTATGTGTGTATAGCGTATGAAGTAGAATGATTAGCATCTAGCGACACTTGACCCTTTTTTCTTCTCTCTTTCTCCCTTTTTCTTTGCACTCCATCTCTGTAGCAGAGAAAAACAAAGAAAGAAAAGAAAGAAAGGGAACGAGTGTCGCGAGTGTCGCTGTGCCGCGCTTAGCTATACTGTACTTGCGACGAAGTTATCTGGATTTCGTGCGGGGAAAGCTCTTTCCGTTTCTTTTTTATCATTTCCATTATTCAGTCCCGCGGAATTAGTCGGACTGAAGATTGCATGCACGCCTACGCGCGGTGCTGTGCCCGCGAGCGCTCGCGCGAGATGAGGGGAAAAAGAATTTTTTTCCTCTTTTTTTTTACGACCCAAGTGATTATTCGGACTTTAGCGGGAATTAATTTGATTATTTTATACGCCCGCCGCCCAGGCCAGTTTTCCTCCTTCTATTATTATATAATACACACACACACACACACCACTAGAACTCTTAATTCTACTAAAAGAATTAATGATGTGTAACTCGGACGCGTGAAATGTAAGTTATGAATTAGTCAAATGTCTCGTATAATATATAGGTATTAAAATATGTATATATAATGTTATTATTTTCTTTTTATTAAAACTGCACCGCAATAATCAAATTATATTTTAAATATTCTTTGTAATTCAATCGTCGAATACTGGTAATACTGGCAAAATATATAAAAATTATACCATAATATATAGTTTTTAATTCAATTTACAATTCCATTCACTCGGCAGAAATAAATACCTCGCCTTTTAAAACGTTGATTATTGTTTAACCGATTCTCTTTTAGTATGTCATTTGTTAATAATTTTCATTTCCTACAATTCCTATTCCTATCCGCATTGATTTTCAATAATATTATCAATACTAAGTCACGACCTTCGCACAAATCTTCAAACTGAATAATGAAAAATGCAAAAGGGATGCGCAGTACTTAGAGTTCAGTAGATTAATAAGCATCGACGGGAATCGGAGATGAAATCGATACTTCAAGGCTGCACACATACGAAATTTTCCCAGTGCGAGCTGTTTGGCCGTCCCAAAATATTATCATACAAACATTTTCCCACAACCCTGCGGCGCACAGACACACACAGGGAGAGAGCGAGAGAGAGAGAGAGAGTGCACACGCACTGTACAGAGTAGCACGCGAGCACGCGAGTCACGCATACCAACGGAACCGCTTTAATAAGGGTTTAAGGATGGGCGGTCGTGCAGCAGCGGGCGAGGGGTATATATATATATCGCGGGTTGTACCCTCTCTCGCTCGCTCTGCAATGCTTAGGTGTATATAAACCGCGTGTGCGCGCATCGATCGGCGGCTGGCCTGGCGGGACGCGCGCGCGCCGCGGACTCGAGCGCTCCGCGCGCACCTTCATTATTAATGCGCTGCCTACGCCGTCTAACTGCAGCTTTAGCGGGAGAGACTCTGCCTTCTTCTACTATGCGATCCGCTCTCTTTCTCTTTCTCTCTCGACTCTTTTTTTCCTTATCTTTTTCTTTTTCTTTTCGAGAATTGGACGAGACGTCTCTTCGTCTTTTCAGCGTCACTTTTTCCTCTTCTTTCTTCCTCGGCTCCTTTTTGTTTCTCGTGTAGGCGAGACGCTGCGGCGCTTTTTTTCATTCAATATATATATATATGGTAGCGCCTCTCGAAGTGTGCGAGACTGTAGAATGTCTATAAGCACTTAGGGGTCGGTGGCGTTGTGCTCTTGAGTAAATATCGCGATCGTGTGAATCGTTCGGTCAGCTCGTTGTGTGTCTGCAATAGTATACATTGTAGCTCTTTGGGATCATTGCGCGACTTCTAGAGAATATGATTTTATTGTGAAAGAAATGGCGGAGTACTTTAGTGAGGATGCTTTTACCTATGGAGAAATTTTATTCATTATTTGATGCTTCTAAACGTATTGATTCTTACTTTTGCGTATAGAATACTATAATAGATTTAGCAGGCGTAAATTACACTTTATAACTTCTTTCTGTAGCAGCAAGAATAATGCATTAGATAACAATGCAAATATTATACTTAAGTTACAAGTTTTGTGCCAAATTTATTTACGGCGTGAACTATTTTACTGCCCATTAAAGATTATTCAAGATCTTATACGTGAAGCAGTACTACCAAGATAGTTTCGTTGATGAATTTATCAATAAGTAAAGAAACATTGCAATATTGTGGCTATTTATTATTCTTTGTCGACTCTGTTCCGTTATTCTATCGATATTCAATTAGCAGAGTTGGAATATCGCATTAAATCCATGTCAGCGCATTACGGAAATTTTGATAACATTTCGAAGTACAATTCAATACTATTAGCTGGCTGCGTGAACACTTACAGGTTGTTTAACAAGAAAATTTGATCCGCTGTTAGTGATTGCTTCAGTATTATTATATGAAGCGAACATTTGGCCACTAAAAACTTTTTGATTAATGAAAAACATATTTATTTGCAGTATGTAGATGGATCGAGTTCATCCTATATTTTTATATAAAATTTTTTTCAGGCAAAAATCTATTTACTAAATCAGAAAATATTTTTAATTTGATTAACTATACACGGATGAAAATCATTACAATCGATCATTCATGATAAATTACTTTTGATTGACCTTCAGCGTTTAAATGGAAATTCAAAGATGTCAACGTTCACATATTTCATGTCCAAAAAGTTTCTCTATCTACTTTTAATAAAGCCCCATTTTGATTTTTAACTTCTTTTAAGGATTAGCAAAATTACAATTTGAAAGCGATTTGTACACTGTTAAAGAAGTATTAATGAGACTTTATAGTTCCCAACTAAAAGTTAGTTATATTAACTACCTCGCGAAATTGCTTCTTCACAGTTACGCTCGCTATATATACCATGTTCATCTGTAAGATGAAAAAAGTGGAGCGTTTCGTATATGTATAGATACATGCATATAAGTGTGCACAGTATTCGACACGCGAGAACTGATAATAAGACGGATATTTCATATTCTTTGAGGAACGTGGATCTTGAAATTATTGATCGAGCCATGCGTTATTAAAGATATGCATCAAGTCGCCTGCGAACACATTATTTACGATTCTCATGACATTGTTTCAACCGCCTCTTGCTACTTTAAAATATTGAGTGGGAACATAACTTAATCACTAGTAAATGTTTCTAAAATATAGATATTGTTGTATACATATAATAATCCATACATTTTTATTAAAATAGAAAACATTTATTAACATCAAATAAATAATCAATTATTTGAAATAAAATTAAGTAAATGAAAAATTACCCTTTAATTAAATTTCGGAATTTTCCACTCAAATAAATATGTTACTTCGTTTTTCTCATAGTATAGGAGTTTATGTTTATAGCAACAGATTAGGATAGCTTATACGACATGGCAACCTTTTTCTCTAAATGTAACAATTATAGGTTTTACTGCATAGGCTACCTCTACCCACCCACAGAGCATTGCAATAAAAGTGAAGTTACGACACAGAATCAACTTTAACTATAACGAGAATGTATGGGAATCCACTCGATAGAAATCTCTTTTTTTTCCTCTCCCACAGCAATATCTCAAAAAATTAGTTTCCCGAAATGTAAACTGTCCACTTTACCGAAATCATTAAAGCAATTTAAGAAGCCCGCCGTCCAATTCAGCATAAGAAATGTTAACGAGGTCTGCTTTACTCTCTTTCTCGTAATGAAATTCGACATGCCTCGTGGCACGCATATCATGCGCGCTTACATGGAAGAGAAAATATAGTACCCCAACCGAAAAGGTCAACGCGCGTGGCCACAGAGACGTCGACGCATTACCGGGAAGCCGGGGTAGACACACGATCGATAGCCGAGAGAGAGAGAGAGAGAGAGAGAGGGAGAGCGAGTGAGAACGAGAGGAAAAAGTCGCTTATTATACGCCGAGCGCGCGATAAATCAGCACGAAAGGAGTCAAATGGTGTAATAGGCTTGCGTAGGAAGCACACGTATGCATATACATATATACAATACGCATCTGCGCGGTATAAGTTTCGATTGACTCGGATAACCGGGCACTGCGGAGGAAGCGAGAGAGATGGGTGGGGGGGGGGAGGGGGGAGTTACGTCGGGGTCCCGTTTTTCCACACAAGCTGCAACGAAATCTACGCGTATCGAATTCCCGAAATATTTCCCGGGGCTGTTGCTGCAGCTTGTCCATCTTTCTCTCGATGCACACGCCGCACAAGCTGCGTATATATATGGGCTACGGAGTGCACCGAGCGCGCGAGGCATCGCGAGGCCTTGATACAAATGACCGAGCGGACCACCGCTGTTTCATCGTGAATTACATAAACAATCGGTCGGTTAACATCGGTAGATGAGTCCGAGATAGCCGAGCTCGAGAGACAGAGAGATTTCTCGGAGTTGTAGAGCCTATGAAGCTAGCTTGCACACATATGTGTGCGAGTGTGAGCCTCGTCACGGTGGCCGACTAATTTATCGAGCCTCTGCGGGTTGTATAGCAGCCTATAGGGTTTTCCTTCTCACACTCTCTCTCTCTCTCTCTCTCTCTCTCTCTTTCGTGATGGGGACATAATGCAGAAGGCGCCTCCTACGGTATGTAAGTTGGGGGGCAGGGGGGAGGAGTATAGAATGACAATTTTTCCGGGGAATATCGCCTGCTGCCGTGTGTTCGCCTCGTTTTTCTTATCCGATTATTATAAGGAGGGTTCGCTTCTCTCTTATGCTCTTTTTCTTTTTTTTTATTGCCCTCTTCTCTTCTCCTCTTCTTCTTTTTCCAGGAGAGGGGGGGGGAGGGAGAGATCTCTTTTTTTATTTTTAGTTTCCTAATTAGCAATTAACCGGTGGGAGAGACGGAAAATCCTCGGATGGAACGTATGTCGGGCGCAGCTGTTCTTGGCTTAGTTTATTGATGTTGTGTATGATAAAAACGATGCTTTTAAATGATAATTTGTTTTTGGTTTTAATCGTATCGTAGGTTAATTAGAACTCCGCGGACATTGTGCTTTAAGGGGAATTTAATGTTGATGTAGCAAATTTGTACAACTCATTAATTAGCTATAAACTTTATTCGTAACTGAATTTGAGGCATTGAATTACAATTTACGTGCCTGTTTCCCGCGTCCATTCGTTTTAACTTTATTTAAGTTAATTTGTTTATGAATCTTGTTAATAATTTATCCGAGTAAATAATCATTTTGTTTTTACATTAATAAATATACTTAGCCAAATCAAATCTATTATGATTTTTAAATTAATTATACAAATCGAAATCAGCATCTTTTCTTCATAATTTTTCTTGGGCACCATATACGTACGTATTTCAATACGCCGCATATACTCTTTTTCTTTGTTACTCAAATTTAATTACAGTTAATCTGAAGGGGAGCGCTTACAAGTGCATATACGCACATACTTATGCTTTCTCTCAGCTAAAAATTACATTGGAAACGTTATATTCCCATTTGAAATGAAACTATTATACGCTCTAAAAGTCAACTAGATTATATCCACAGATGATTTGCGTATCCAGTCAATTAATTAATACTCTGCATTATTCATGCACGAAACATTATAACAATACTGGCCGCAATAATCATAATATAATTTCTGCTTCATAATAACTTTATAGTCTTTAGTATACATGCTCGTGTTACCCGCTCTAGAGTATTGGTTCCAAGGACTACAATCTTATCGCACAAAAAATAGCATTCGAATGTTTCACGATCATTTCCTTTTGCCGTTATACAGCTAATTAGATAAAATAAATCTTGTTAGTTGATTGCCAGTAAATGGTAACCGATGCCTTTAAAAACATTTAAACGTTATGCGTATATAGTATACGATAAAATGCATAGCTATACAG
The DNA here is from genome assembly GCA_900490025.1 of Megastigmus dorsalis. Lineage (NCBI taxonomy): Eukaryota > Metazoa > Arthropoda > Insecta > Hymenoptera > Megastigmidae > Megastigmus > Megastigmus dorsalis. The sequence goes on along the minus strand of UELU01136111.1, from coordinate 29,739 downwards.
TATTCAGGTCAGTCCGCTTACGAAAATCAATATACTTGACATTTAAACGCAATCGAAGCGCCTATACATCCCAGTCGCGCGAAGCAAATCGTCTTGCGATCTTTACGTCGCGGCCACATTACTACAGAGCCCATCGTCAGCAGAAGCATCGGCAGAGGAAATACAATCCGGAGTTGTTGCTTTAACTTTGGCGGGCCGAAGTGGGATGGAGAACTGCCACAGGTATCCGAAGCAGGTAGACTCGCATCCTAACCTTCGGCGTACTCGATTACCTCAATGGGACCTCATTCATACACATCTTCGGTCCTATCTACATTTCTCTCCCTCTATTCTCTCTCTGTCTCTCGCTCACTTTCCCGCTCTATCTCTGCCTATCCTGTCTACCTGAGCACCGGAGCTGGCGGACAAGTGGCTGGCACGCCACTCCTCAGTCGCTATAACCTCGCTCTGACCGTTTCGGCCTTTGACACAAGTCGAGCGTGCGCGCGCGCCCCGGTATATATATATATATATACATGTGCATCGACCCCGCTGTGGCCCGACCGAAAATGAATTGCTTTACTTCACCCTGCCCCCCCCCCCCCCCCCCC
>UELU01136111.1:0-29129 GCA_900490025.1 Megastigmus dorsalis | reverse complement strand
CCCCCCCCCCCCTCTCCGGATCCGAAGCTCCAGCTCCGCGGAGGAAGGAAGGCTGCAGAAGTCCTGCGTATATAATCGCGCGGGCTGCATTGCAGGGCTAGTGACGAGGCAAACGTTATATTGCTCGATGTTGTGTGCTGTGTGTGTATATATATATGTAACCCAATGGCACGGTGGTATACATCAAGTTCGGCTAGAGCGGCCGATTTGAGGATTCGGGGCTAAAGTTGATCAAACTGTTATGCGGTCGGAGCTATAATTTCTGGCATGTGGATCGCGCGGCCGCGCAAATGCCAGCTCGCATGTGCTCGTCGCGCCAACTTCCTACTATACTGACCGATGCCTGTATCAAATTGCGCGAGATTATTTTAAAGCTACGGATGGGATGACGGAACCAGTCGCACGATTGGAACTACCTGAACTCGATCAATTCGATATTTATAGTAAAGATAATTACACTTATACTCGATAAAGCATTGTAAAGAACGATTTTTCATTACGAGTCATTATAATGTTACTTCAAGTTTCTGCAACATAAGTATTTGAGATTTTAAATTAATTTGACTTTGAGAAGCTAAGAGTGCACTTTTCCCTTAAAGTTGTGTACTACGTCAAAGTTTATTTAAGGCCGAGTACGGCAACTCTCTTCGCGAAGACCCATCGGCTGTAAATAATAATTAAGATATCCCGCTGAAACTTTGATAACCGTATAGTTTACTCGGCTGAAGGTAAAATATGGAACAAAAAAAGTCCTGCCGCACGAGCCGCAGTCATCTCTATCTCGGTTCATTTGCACGTATTCAACTTGTCCGAGGGTATACATAAAGTAGCCGCTCGCGCGGAGAGAAATTAAGAAGACATTTAACATTCCGAGCGGATTTTCTTCGAGCTCACTTCGCCGCGTGTGCCTCGCGCGCTGTATGTATATAGCAAGAGGAAAATCGGTAAACAGCAATTAACCGACATGACTACCACTCTTTCTCGAGAACTGCAGAGCGTGTGCCTGACGTCCACGACATTCGCCTGCTGCAAGAGCTATGCAATTCTAATGTCAAATATTTACTGTGTCCGTATGATCGATAATTATTTGAGTTTATATAAAATTGCAACTTCCACGAATCACCGAAAATAAGGGAATAAAACCTTTCGAATGCCTTAATATAACTAGAGTGTATAACTCGGATCCTGTGCAATTCGTTAGATGAAACATTTTATAGTTTCATTTTTCAACTTTTGAGTTGAAGTTACACATGGAGAAACAAATAAAGTAAATCGGTATATTTATTTTGCAAAAAATTATTTATTATTCATAGCATTTTTATTATAGAAGAATGTAGAATATAACCTACCTGAAAGTCAAAAATCCTTTACGTTAAGAGGAAAATTTATTAATATTCATGACACTCGTTAATAATTAACACATCTACATATATATTTATAGGTATAATAGCATTTGATTTTAATAAATTTAGTTAACTAAGAATAAAAGCCTTAAATATGAATAAATTCTTCTTATAATGTGTAGTATCTGAAATGGGTTGGATTTAAAACAAGGACACTAGAAGCTCCAGCATCATTATTTTATTAGAATTATAAAATGCTCGTGGTGATCTTTTTTTCTGATAATAAAATCTTTATATGGATAGAAACTCAATAAAATCAATTGTCATTTTTACGAGGGGAATAAATACTTGGCAGTAAAATACAGAAATTGTATAACTACCTACTTATGACGACTCCTTTGTCATAATATTTTTTTCTTGTTTCGACACGAATCCAGCCACACATACGCCAGCACCGAAATAAAAGTACAAAAACTCGAAGCCCCGAAATTCTTTGACTCGTCCGAAACGTAGGTGTTAAATTAAAAATTCCCGAAAAAGAAATGAGATCAGAATCTCACACCCATCCTAAGCTTCTCTCGGAACAAAAAGCAAAACAAGAATAGACTACCAAAAAAAAAAAAAACAGCCGGTCGGTCGGGAGCAAAAAAAAATTGCCGAATGGCACGAGAAGAGACAAAACTCGTTTCGTATAATATATCAGTCGGTCATCGTCAGTCAATCTCGGGTATACACGTCGCTGTTCCATACATCTTTTTCTGGTCCTATCCATGACGAATTGCGAAAAAAGAGGATAGACAGAAGTTGCGGCTGGTACCCGAGGAGCAAAAAAAAATACAAAAATAAAACAAAAAGCCATGTATACGCGCATGCAAACGCGTTTCCCGAAAGATCGAGACCCATAAGCACACGCGTATACATATAGGGATGCATAATCGGGAAGCGTGAATCCGGTCCTTCGATGATGGCCCAGCATGAGGTTCCAGCATTTGCGCACACGTTTGTTCGACAGTTGAGCCTCTAACTCAGCGTAAACGTACATCGAGGATTCGTCCGCGTGTGGTACGCGTATAGAGAGCAATAAAAAAAATCGGGTCGACAAGAACCACCGGACTTTGATTGCCCCTCGGGCCACGAGACGTTTACGAGTCGATTTAAAAGATTTCCGACGATTCTTTTCTTCCTTTTTCTTTGTCGCCGCGCGTCTCGTTCGCGCCAAAATTCCCCTGCTGTTTCTTCTCTCTATATGAGATGTATACATACGTATGTGTGTGTGTGTGTGTGTGTGTGTGTGTTTGTGCCGAGTCGGGTTTCGCGCGTGGATCATTAAATCGCGAGCCGACGCTCGCGCGCGCACTATCCTTTTCGAAATTAATGGCGCACGAACGAACGCAGCCCCAGCGGTTTCTTTTATTTCGACGCGACAGTAACGTCCTCGAGCTGCGGATGTATTAATGCGCGCGAGTGTTTATATACGCGCTAGCGCGGGGCGACGTCGGCAATAAAATACCGTGCAGACTTTATAATAACTGATAAAAGAATCTTTAAGGAGATTCGCTGATTTCATCGAGACTTTTTGCACGCGGGGATGAGTTTATATCCTCCAATCCTTTTCTGCAATGCTCCGCGAGATTTGTTGTCGTTCCCGAATTTCTATAAAGCGATGGCTCGTTTTATGCTCTCACTCTCTCTCTCTCCCTCCCTCTCGCTCGCTCTCTCTTTCTCTCTCTATCTCGTCGCGACGTTCGATTAAAAATTGTATTTTTGCCATTCTATCCGCGCGCGCACGCGTGGCCAAATTTATGGCGGGCACTAAAATTATATTTTCATTTTGTGGAAACCTATAAAATGAAGACATATTTCTTTCCTTCCCGGATAGAATTTAGTCAATTTGGTGTGTCTCTGCTGTCTCGGAACTGCAAAAACTTGTGTCATATAGTCATAGTTCGTATACAAAAGATATGCAAATGCGGTGTTAAGAATGGACCGCCTATAAACTGTACAAGATACATTCGTTATATATCGAAACACAAGGTATAAGCGTATTAATTTTGCAGTTCAATTTCTTCAGCGAAAAACAACGTCTCGAAACGTATCTCTTTCTTGAAAAACATCGACATCGCACTCAACTTATATATACAATCGTTCATTTGCCAATGTCATTATTTTTTTTCACACAAAATCACAATGATCCATAAAGGCTTTTCAATAAAAACCCAAGCTAACAATGTTTTTCATTCTCATAATAAATATCCTCCGCAGCTCTACCGCCCAGGTATATATAATTACACTACTCCGAAACTTTTCTATTAAGCATCGTTGGTGCGCTGCGTATATATATATATATATATAGTATATACATATAGTATATACACATCGCGAGTAACTTGCGCTCGAACCCATAATAGGCGGCATTTTATCCACAAAATTGGGCCCCGCGGATAATTATTTCGACAAAATTGATGAATGGCCCCAGCTCGTATACGCGCACACGCGGCCACAAAAACTTGAGGGCTACAGGTTGCCGCTGCCGCCGCCGCCGCCGTCGTCTAAAATGTCGTTTTCCAATTAAAAATCTGCCTGCTCACGCACACAAAAAGGTCATATACGAAGCCGCTCGCCGCGCAGGTTGAGAAGACGATGAAACGAAGAAGGAGAGGAAAAAAAGGCGAATCACGAAAGAAAGGCAAAGGAAGGGCAACGAAGGAAAAAAAACGAGATTAGACAGGTGCTGCTGCTGCTACTTGGGCTGTTCGGTCTGTACACTCTCTAAACAACGAACTCGCGCGCACGTACGCCACATATATATATACACATTCTGCTTCGTCAACGGTAAATCGAGAAACGGCGTATATATATATACACGCAACGATGCACGACCTGAAAAGAAAAAAGAAGGAGAGAGAGAGAGAGAGAGAGAGAGAGAGAGAGAGAGAGAGAGAGAGAGAGAGAGAGAAAGTGAAATAAAAGGCACCGACCGAAGAAAGAGTGTAAGGCTCCGCGCGCGCGCAGTTCTCTGTCTCTCCCCCCTTTAGGAGCGATGAAGGCCCCTCAAACAATCGGGACTCAGGCGCAGCGGCACCAGGCGCCCGCAACGAATCGCCGCTGGTATATAATACGTTCGCACCTCCGAAGAATGCGTTATGGGATGCCCCGCACGAATATAACCGACCCCACGTGTGACGAATTTTTTCGTGAAATACACGAGGCGCGCGCGCGCGATGTTCCTTTGCGTGTACTGGTCGCGTGGATAATTCGCCACACAGAAAGAGAGTAAAAGTCCTGTTCGGGCCTCGTTATAAGCATCCATACACACAGATTGTAGCGCTGCATTGTATGTGTGTGTGTGTGTGTGTATCTGCTTGGATGGTCGTTTCGGGAATTCGTCACGTGTGCGGCCAGCTGGTCGTCTTTCTGGCTTTATGCATGTACGCGCGTGATAAGGTCTGTACCAAAATTATGCGGTAGCTGCTGCTGCTGCTGCTGCTGCTGCAGTGGCAGCTGTTGCTCTCGATGCTTTTCGTCTCGAGGGTAGCGACGAGGGAGAGATCGAATGACTCTTAATGCGACTTATACTCGCGCACGCGTCTGTGGACTTTTCGGCTTCTGTCGCAGAGGCTGATGGAAAGAGACGTCTCGGATGCTATTTTTAAATTCAAGGGGGTAGATGCGTACACTAAGTTGTACTTGGAACTTCTACTAAAGAGTATTGGACTAGGATTTAATCCTATTTCTGGGGAAGACATCATTTCCTTTATTGATTTATAAGCCTTTAGAGTACAGACTTTTAAATATAGTACATTTTCGCACGAAGTATTTTATATCGATCAGTACTGAATAAGTAATAGTTATCTACGATAGATTAAGTTGAAAACTTTTCAGTTGGTTTTAATCGAGATCCATTAACTTGGAAATCTCCAATGAAAGTGATTTAATCAAACCTTATTAATTCGTGACCTAGTTTGGAAAAGTATTATGTAGACTCGCATCACAGCGTTTTATTATCATTTGAATTCTACAGCCTGGATAGTCAGAAAATGTTCATGAAAACTCTATTATGTGCATATATACTACATTTAAGATGCGAGATACTCTAATTAGAGATGAATACATTAAATCTCGTTAGAAATAAGCCAATTTATAAAAAGAGAGCTGGAAAAATCGAAATATCGTGCATAAATTGGACCAAAAGACGAATATCCCCGCGAATAGAAAATAAAATAACGGCAGTACTACGTATATATATTCATCGTAGCGAAACGACAAAAGAAAATACAAAAGCAGACGGGTATGATGAATGGTGAAAATTACGGCCACTCGAGGAAACGGATTTCGTAGCAATTATACCGACCCATTTATATTATATATATAATACTCTTGGGCCATTCAGAGATAGCTTACGTCCCAGTTCCATTAATCGTCGATTGTTCTCTTCCTTTCTCTCTTACTCCTTTTGGCTCCCCATTGAAACTCGCTTTTCTAGATCTTCCGCGGGATATTTCAATAATTCCGAACGGACTTACGCGAAGAAAGAAGACGAGAGGAGAAACAGGAGGCGCCCATCCGGATTGTATTTACTCTTCGTAGCTCCAGGTGAGCAGCGCTAATTAATTAGTCGCTTAATTGATGCCGCCGTCGCTACCGTCGCTGCAGTATACAGCCAGCCTTGGAGGCGAGGTTGTTGTTAGTGCCAGGGAAGCAGTGCGGCTCTCTCGTCAAATTGGCCGTACAAGCAGTCTTCGGGAAATCGCGCGCTTTACATGCCTTATAGTTCGGAAATAATTAATAAGTCAGTCGAGGCGGACGAGGAGCATAGTCGAGCGAGGAATGTCCGAGTCTTGGGGAGCTCGCGCGGCGGCCCAACATCGAGAATCTTAGGGATTTATTCGCGATCTATACACACAGTCTTACTGCTATCCCACATTCTCGCTGATTTTGATTATACAGTTCAAGTGTATTCAGCCGCAGTAGATATATCCTGCAGAAAAAATTCTGCTGGAATTCAATTTGATTTTATAGAAAATATCTTTCGGGTTATTTACAAACGATTACCAGCCGAATGACATGTGTACCGAGCTACATTTAATCTCTACTCGAACATGCGTACAGTACATGCACTGCACAGACGCGAAATATGTCACGCTCCATTCGCAAGTAGCAGCGGCTCGCCGTAATTGTGTATGCAATTCGATATTTCCTTTAATATTACAGAGTTAGTCGACACGGTAGAATGAGTTTCGGTCACTTTCACCATGAAAGATTGATGGGATATCGGTGATCGATATCGCGGAGCGCGCGAGTGGCGCATTGTTGTCTTACTCATTGTATCGAGCGCGAGAGCTTATAAAACCAATACTATATGGCAGCGCGCACATGGCAGATTAACCGTCAGTTCCGTCGCTCGCTCTATACGTATTGTAATATTTGACGGGAGGAATGACGGCAGACGCGCTCTCCGAGTATACTACTGACAAAGAAAAAAAACAGAAGGAAGGACAGAAAGAAAGGAGGTGTGCGCACGCATCAATGAGAGAGAAGTGGAAATCAATTGGAAAAGCGTTACGAGGCGTTTTGTAATTGCGCTTAATGCCGTTCCTTCCGCTCCTCGCGCTCGTAGGATATACTTTTATAAGTGAGACGTCGCCGCGCGCGGCTTGAAATTTAGAACGTCGCTATATGTGTTTGTACAATTATACTATATACTCTCTCTCTCTCTCTCTCTCTCTCACGCACATACACACACACACACACACACACACACACTTCCTGATTGACGAGTGGTTCGACTCTGAGATATAGCCACGTTTACATTGACAGAATAATTAGATCTACTACACTTTTTTTCACACTGTGAAAGTGTTAAGGTCTCTAAAGCTGACAGCAACAAATACATTTTGATGGACGTATTCAAATGTTAAAGGTCTGATTGAATGTGTATTAAATTGAGCAACTTGTAAGGATGTAGAATGTAAATTAGTGATACTCGCATCGTGAATAAAACATCGCGATATCAGAAATGTGTGCGATAATTTAAGCGTGGAAAATAGTCAATAGTGCACATGCGTTCTCGCTGTATATGCAAAACAACGCGGGAACTACTGTTTTCCAATATCCTGAAATAATAGTTAATGCGTTGCAAGAATATATACAGAAGTCTCCGACCTTATATAGCATGAAATAGCGCTTATGATATTGGCAACAAAGAGTCTGGCCAAGGTATATAGGGAACAAATAAGATATAGACAATATGCGAATGGAAGTTCGAGTAAAGCGAGAGAAATAACTTTCTTTTCGTAGAATAGCAATAGTTATGTATTTGTCTAATGCGTTTTCTTTTTATCGCAGCAGAACGACAATAGCTAAAGGTATAATATGGAACATTCTATTATGGAATAAAACATCCACAATGCATCTGAGCATAATATCACTTTTCATAGTAGCTTGAAAACATTTACAATCTTTGAACATCCCTATAATTTTTGCTTTCTTGAAATCTTTATAAGTATATCCTATATAAATATCAATAAAACATTGGTTTCTAAGAATCAACAATGAAAGAATTCGAGTGCAAAAATTAAAAAACAATACAGTGTAGAAGACATGGCACAGTATTCTGTTTTTCCGAGATTCTCATTGTATTCTCTACGATAAAAAAGCAAATTCTAAAAATATAAAAAAAGAGAGACTCCACGAGATTACGAAATGTAGTGTGATTCACAGGGAAAATCTCTTCGCGTGCACTTAATATACTACAACTGCATATAGGCGCGCGCGGGCAATCATTAAAAGCGAAATCCAAAAAGTCTCACGAATCAGCTGGCAATCGAATACCCACACTGGGCGCATTAACATTTCCGTAAACACACACTTGAATGCTGCAACGTAGCGTATATATACCGGGCGAATGCGCGCCCCGGCTATATGCATATAATAGCGTCCGATCCGTGTATATACGGGCTTAAGCCTAATTGGACGTTAACGAGAGCCAATCATCGCGGCTTCAAAGAAACATGCACATCAGTCGTCCATGTAAATGCACAAAGGGATCAGATTATACGATATATCATCTCCCTATATATAACCTGCATGCTCGAAAATCTCTCCAATAAGCTGCTCACTCCTCCCACTTCTCCTTTTCCCAGAAAATCACAAGGCAGGTATAAGTGCAACGAAAAACTTAACGATATAATACCGCAAAGGAAGGAAATATCTACGCATAAGAATCGCGAGCGCGTGCCATTTTCGCCAAGAGGCTTATATTTCAAATCGGACTCCCTCTCTCTCTCTCTCTCTCTCTCTCTCTACAGGCCACAAACGCGCCACTGCGTGCGCCAAAGCGAGCAAAGCCAAGGCGCAGAGCCATGCATATATATACACATACACGTATACGGCAGCCCTCGTCCACAATGCGAGAGCAGATCGTCCAATGAACGTTTCGTCGATCCTCTCTGCAGGCGCACTTGTCGGCAGCTCTCGCGGTTTAGGGTTATAGGTTATAGGTATACATATATGTACATATATATAGAGACGAAGGCCACCACAGAAACTAGAACTCATCGTGCGGTCGGGAGGCATTGTGTGCTCGGCGCGCGCTCCAGTCATTATAAAGTTTTGGCGGCGCTCTTCAGAAGAGAGAGAGAGAGGGCAAGAGAGAGGGCGAGAGAGATTTTGCCTCCCACTGCATTATTGGAAAATCGCGGGAGTCGCGGTTCTGAGTCCGCCTATCTATATATACCTATATATTTATGTGTGCGATGAAAGTCGTGCAGGCAATACCAAGAGCTATCCGTATAGCAAGTCGTTTTTCTCTCTCCCTCTCTTTCTCTATCTTTCAAAGTGTAAGTCGGGGGCCCAGATGACAAGGTGCCGGCGCCGTAAGCATGCGCAACGTGCTGCGTACATATCATGCGTGCAGCTTGCAACACGCATCCGGTTGCACTTTACGATCGGAGCGTGTATAGACACTGCACGCATGCGGATCGCACTGTGGTGGCAGTCCGTGTATCGGCACGTGCAGCTACTATCGGGGAAACTTCCAGTGACAATTCCAATATATATATATATATATAGGTGCGAATCTGTAACGTGTGTGCAGGCATCGATATTGGAAATCAAGTCGTGCAGTCGACGGGATCGTTTGGCGGATAACGAGATATTCGAGTATTCAATTTGAGCGGTTTTTCACACTTTTAGTTGCGCGTTCGCAGTTCTGGGCTCTATATATATAAAGCGTTGAGGAAATCAAAACTCGCTAAAAATCCGAGCTATTCTTTTCTCTTTAAATCTCTCATGAACCAAAGACCAGTGGAAGCCTAGAAAGTGTGAACGATGTTCACATCAATGCAGCGGGTGTCCGTGAATTATACAGTAGCACCATTTTCTGCCATTATTAATTGCTAATGTAGCAGTATAGGTATTGCACCGATGAGTGTCTTATAATTTGGACAGATTTTCAAATGAATATCGGTAAAGGTATACCATAATACCATGGCACTGCAGGACAGATGAGATTATACGCAAGACGGAGTACACATAAAGGTGTGACTGATGTTTGCTTTATTAATGTTTATGTCGGGCCGCCGCTTCAAAGATCCAACGGAATCCATTACTTCATCGGGGGGATGAGCCGGCGGTCTACGATGACTTGACTGCACGGGCTCGATGCCTCGTGCCGCTACCTACTTGCATAAGCGTTATGCGTATACATACAGTCGGTAAGTCCGCTTAAACTAGCGTAATCACCCCATTTGCGCATCATCCCTGTTTTGTAATCAGTCGTTAATTTCCATTACATACTAAGCTATTCTCGATATAGGATTCTATAGCGTACATATATTCTATTGCAGGAGCACCTGTTTATGTACGTTCTTTGCAATTCGGCTTTTCAGAGGATCTTTGATTATGGGATTTGATGCGCGCAATCGGATCGAACCGCGAATCTCAGATCAATGAAAATTGATGTAACGATATGTAACGAATTTCAATTATAATGTATATCACATACTATATCTATATTATATACAATTTCATTAAAAAAAAAATTAAAAAAAATGAATCGATAGAAATTATTAAAAAAGGAAGAAAAATAATTTTATACCACTCTAACCTTTCCCACCCGTGTCGAAAAGTACTATTATATCAATAATAATAAATGCATTATTATCAATACTTTTCTTGACATCCTGCTAAGTGATACGTAGTAAACATAATTATCTGCAGCGTTTTCCCGGTCTGCACGAGATTTTGACACTGTAATTTATCTGCATCAAATTATCTGTTAAAATGCATTCCTCTAATAACGGTATTAGTACATTACCGAAAGAAAAGATATAAAATATTGATCCTGTTAATCCACATTAATATATCTGATCTCTAATTCTAGAGTAGACCAGTTAAACTTGTATTAAGAGTTATATATTTTTCTGTAAACATAGGTACACGCAAAAAAGTACGCCCTTTATTCCAGGATCATCATCATAATTTAAACATTAACATTAATATAATTTAATTAAATAATCTTTTAATAATTCACTATATATTTTTATTGAAGTCAAGCTTAAGTAGCCAAGCGAGAAATTTTAGGAGTATAACCATATCTTTAAAACATTTTTAAACTCATCACTATAATTAAGTATCCTGTCTATTAATTCTAACTAAGCTGATTAGGGCATTATACAGACTATAGCATGATTAAAAGATACTCAAACATCTCGGAGTTAAAAGTTGCGGTACCCACGGAGAATACTAAAAGATTGTTTTTCCTTCGTGGTATCTAGTTCTATATGAATGAAGAAAGACCGCGCACAGCACTTAAAATCACGTAACTCGCAATTTACAATAGTTGAGAGAACTCTTATCGGTAATTGCAATCACACACTGGATTAAAATTATTTTCCACTTACTGAGAAGTTCATTTTTTTCCATTTACAACGTCCGCTATACCCATTGTCTAGCCTCGTGGTTTCCTCCTTCGCTTAATTATTTTTTTTCTGTATTTAGAATTTATTAACCTCGATTCACCGGTGCGTAAATCACAAGTACTTTCGAGTGTGTACGTATAGAACTTGTTACGCGTGTATCAAATCTTTGGATGCCTTCTCTTTTCATCGTTTGAAGGAGGACTGTCTTTTTTGTTTCGAGAAATGAGAATGAGCGTCACAATAAGAAATTAATTGATATCCTGTAACTGTATTACTTTAATGTACTCTGCTCCCTGTAGTACATTACAGATCTTATGTCTTTGCAAAAAAATTGATTAAAAAAAACATTTTTTATTTATAAAAAAGCAAACTACTTTTATATTTATCGTCTTAAGCGAAATTTTATTATTTGTTAAAAGAACCTATCAGTGAATCTATTGTACTTACTTCACAGGGAATTAGACGACAATCAGCGTCAATTTAACGCTAACGTCTTCCTATAATATCCTGTCTTTAAAAATATTAAGCCTCCGTTTGACAAGTAGGCACACACAGAATCGCGCAAAAAGCATATCAAATTATGTATCTCCATCGACGAATCATCCGATTATACAACAGAAGCCTCGCCCGACACACACACACACACACACATATTTACGCGCATACACTCGTGACCAGTCACAAAAATTAACATATTATTGGGAGATATTTAAAAACGAAAAATCATCCTTTTGGAAGCCTCCGGTTTGACCGCTCCTCATCCCAGAGTATTCACATCCACTTCCAGCCTATCCCCGAATTTCGCTATCCCGCATCATATATATATATAAAAGCCCTTGTTTGCCATTCTTGCGAAGGAATAACAAAACCGAGGGAAAGAAGAAGGATATACAATTCCATGTATACAATATACACGTCCGTGTATAGCGGCTTAACATTACAAAATGTGTTTCGCGCACACGACTCTCTTAATAACGCTATTAAACCCACGAGAGGTATACACATCGCTTCTATACATGTATACATGTGCTCTCGAAATAAGATCTGCAGAAACGTCGAATCAGGGCGCGGGAGAGAAAAAAAAGACACGAGACAGTTGCAGTGCAGAACACGAAAAAACGAATGAGAGCCGCAACAGAGAGGAGAGCAAAGGTAAAAATAAGCCGACGCCGCGGAGAGTTGGTCACCCGATACGCACTCGTACGTCTCTGCAGTGTACATATGTATATATATACACACACACACACGCATATGCACACATAATCTTGAAACTTGCAGTATTATATCAGGGACAAGCTGTTCCCTCATAATATACTTCGATCGCACAGCCACACGCACACGCACTGCACGCACACGCGCGTCCTATATAACCTTGTCAGATGTTAACGCGAGGCGAAAACTGTATATCTTTTTCACCTTCGATGGCTTCGCCAAAATAAAAGGAGAGGCCCAGATTGAAGACAGTCCTGCTGCAGCCTAGGAAGATTGCTGCACAACAACAACAATAATAAGGCGAGGGTATACAAAAGGTTCGAGAAGGAGGGGCTGCTGCTGCTGCTCTGGGGGCTCGCATTCCACGGCGCGATCTACTCTTCCTCCCTCCCTCTCTCTCTCTCTCTCTCTCTCTCTCTCTTGCTCTCTTGCGAAGCGTTCATCCGAGGCGTCTGCAAATGAACATCACTTAAACTTTAAGTTGCGCCATCAGCCAAGATAGAGAGAGAGAGAGAGAGAGAGCGGGATACATAATACGGGTCGGACGCCGCTTTCGTCGTCACAGGGGTTTCGCCCAACGGACTGGAAAATGATTCGCGACGGGTGATCAGCGCGTCCACATTTTCTATCTCTCTTTCTCTGTACATCTATCTATATCTCTTTCTTGGCTTTATACGTTCAGCTCCTTCGCGTCTATAGTGTATTGCGCTGTAATATACGTAGGATGCGTGACGATGGAAGAGAGGAGCAGAGAGAAGGGCGAAAATTTAAAAAGCATCTTTCGACGCTGTGGTAGAGAACACGACGAGGTCCTTCTTTCACTTTATTCTCGAGACGTGAACGATTCGATTATATTACGTCAAAGGATACTGCCAAGTGTATTGTGCTGAGTGAAAAGCGTGAGTCGCGATGTGTGTCGATGGTTTGGTATGAAACCATGAAAATAGCTTCGATGAGGTAAAGGTTTTTCTTTTGAGCATGGATACAGAAATTTATAAAGTACGTTAGTGCTGCAGGCTACTTCGATAGTAATTTAGGAGTTTTTTTTTTCATATCTTAAAATTACCTATGAAAGTTAACAATTTGGCGACGTTCGGTATACATGATTTGCAGCGCGATTAACTGTAAAACTCGTTAGCCGAGATTTTTTCAAACAAATATTCGAAAATCTAATATATAGAAGATATTTGATAACAGTAATACTTTATAAGATATAATTTTGATTTCTATCTCATAAAATTATAACAAATTTGCATTACTTTATATTAAAACGCAATCTTCGAATGTCAGCAAATTTTTCTTATCCTACTGCACATTTCGACGACGAATGATTTTTATTTTTATTTCTTTTTTCATCAAATTTAATAATCGAAGTCGAATTTTGAAAAACGCGAATTCTATCCGGTAAATCAAGTTGCAGAATAGTACAAAATCTGTAATTTGGCGCGAGTCTTAGCGGATTAGAGGCGGCTAGTCGGTGCGAATCCACGAATTTATATTCAGCCTGCAGATACACAGAAAAGCCACACGAGAACCCGTATAAAAAGTCAAGCGGTGCGAAGAAAATGAAAAAAGAAAAAAAAAGGCAGAAGAAGAAGAGACGCGAGAGGGCGATATTAACGACAATTGACGAGCAATAGCGAGGGAGTTCGAAAAGCACCGACTGAACGCCAGCAGAGCCGCTAACGCGATATAACGCGAAAATTTAAAGGCAATTTCCAATATTCTCAAGTCGACGAAACAGAAATAGAGAGGGAGGGAGCAGGGGAAAGGGAGAGGCGCACGGGGTATAGTCACTTTATTTCGGAGGGCTTTTGGATAGCTCATAACACGCGGCATAACGGCGTCCACTATCTTTCTCTCTTTCACGAATATAAGTGTAAAATATAGTGCGACCGCGGCGGTGCAGGGCGTCCGAACGGGGCTGGCGAACGATCCTCCTCCTCCTCTCTCTCTCTCTCCTCTTCTTTTATGCATAGGGGACGAAATCCCACTACAAATGCTCCGAGCATAAGCTGTTATTCCATTGGCATCGGGGAATATAAGCATTTTCGTTTGCGCGCGCGCGAGAGAGAGAGAGAGAGAGAGGGAGAGAGTAGAATCGAACGAGGTGCGGCTACTTTGCATATTTTATAGTAAGGACTATAGCCCGGGCCCGTAAAAATTTATATTCGAACACTCGCGAGCGACGCACACGCCTACGTTCTTATCGCGGCCGACACCACGACGCGGACGACGACGACCACGACGACTACGACGATACGAGACGGCGAATTTAATTTAAAGCGTCTTTCGCATCCTGCCGCGAAGCCACTTCTCTTTTTCTATACATATATATATTATGTGTCGATTGGGTACGATTTTAATTCGCCGATAGTCGTAGTTTCGGCTCGACCTTGCAGTTTAACAGAATGAATCAGAACAATATTAAAACTCCATTCGTGTATATATACATACCTGTATGCATACTGCACAGGTATATTATAGAATGAGAATTATAGTACGTGATCTCAGATGGAAAGATGAAGAAAAAGGGTAAAAGAGGAAATTAAAATGTTCTAAAGAGATGCAAAATGAAATAATCATAATAATAACGATAATAATAATGATAATATAACAGACTGAGAGGTAGAGAGTAAGCATTGCTCGAATGCGTGATAGTGTGTGTGTGTGTGTGCGCGTGCTCCGAGAGGCGACTAATTGAAAATCTCGCGCGCGCACCGAGGAAATCAATAACGGCACGTCATTGTTTCATAAACCATGAAAGATTCCCAGTCTACCGCGTCGAAAAATCAAGACACAGGCATGCATTGCGCGCGTGGTCTATATATGTATACATGTATATGTGTGAGCATGTGTGCAGTGTGTAAGGAGAGTGCTCGAAAATTGCGCTGCTTACGTGTGAGCCGAGCTTGCGTTGGTGTGGGAGACACAGAGAGAGAGAGAGAGCATATCCAGTATCCACACAAGCCCTCTACAAACGACCTCCTTCCGCTCTCTTCCTCTCTCTCTCTCTCTCTCTCTCTCTCTCTCCCCCTCTCTCGTCTTCCCGCACCTTATAAACGTCACAATCGCGCATATACATATACACACATATACAGCACACATCCTCGCTCGCTGGCGCGCTTCCTTCTTTAACGACGGGATTTCACACGTCCTGCTTTCGCGCACTTCGAGGCATGCTGCATTCGTTATCGCGCTCTTCATCTCGCGGAAATTACTATTATCTCCGCGCGCGCGCGCCCAACTGTATTTTATAAATAATACCATTTTCGATGTTTAGCTTAGTTTCTTTTTTTTTTCTCCTCTTCGATCGTGGCGGCTCGCTCGTCACTATACCCGAGGGCTCCATTTGATGTGTGTTTATAAAGGGGGATCGCTATATAGTGTTTAATTTCATTGAATATGATTTGTTTTTATGGGAGGAAGTGAGAGAGCTCTTGTTCGCGGCGTGATTCTGGTTGCAGAAATGACTGAGCGGCGTAATCGAAAAGCTTGTATGCGCATACAATCTTTTCACAAAAATTCATTGTGTATATATAGTAAGCATACTGAAACGTGGAAATTATGTTTACGCACGCAGTTTTATTTTCCCGTGTACCAAATTTTTTAAAAAAATTCCTTATGTTGAGAATCCAAAAATGGTAATTGTGCGAAAATGAATATTTGAAATTGTATCAAATCGTATTATAGAATTCGTAAAATCGTCAGAGCACTCAATCATCCAGTCATTCATAAAGTATAACGAAATACCGATAGCCCTTAACTTTATTCAAATTTTATTTACAAATAATTTCTTTTTCAATGGGCTCTCTCGCATAAGAACGCTCGACTGCGCATATCACCACTTGCTTTGTGCTCGAGCTTCTCGCAAATTTAATTATATTATATATCTCGTTAAAACAAAATAGCGCATTGCCCACGAACGTCCATAAAGTTGTCAATGTAAAAAACGAGTGAATTACAATAAAGGATGCATCTATTACGAGCCACTTTCTCGAATGCATTATGAATCTGCATGTATATAGCAGCTCTCCAGCGCTCTAGATT
Source organism: Megastigmus dorsalis (assembly GCA_900490025.1). Classification (NCBI taxonomy): domain Eukaryota; kingdom Metazoa; phylum Arthropoda; class Insecta; order Hymenoptera; family Megastigmidae; genus Megastigmus; species Megastigmus dorsalis. The sequence goes on along the minus strand of UELU01136111.1, from coordinate 12,604 downwards.
AGTTTAGAAGGGGCAGCGAGTCGCGAGGCATTTGCGCGCCTTCCTTGCACGGCAGCAATACGTATATATATACTGTACACGCGCAAGCCGAAAGCTATATAGGTGCAGTGTATATATATATAGAAGCACACGGGGGATAATGAAATCTCCTTCCGCTATGCAACGCGTCGGACGTAAATGCGCTAGCCTGTGTTGCTGTGTGTCTGTGTGTGTGTGTATGTGTGTGAGGGAGAGAGTGAGAGTGAGAGAGAGAGAGAGAGAGAGAGAGAGAGAGAGAGCATAGTGTAAGTAAGCACACGCAGCGGCTGATTGATTAAACGTCCTTCCGAATAAGCCGCTTTCCGTTTCATTAAAATCTCCCAAGTATATACAGAAATGCAACATTATGGTAAAATTACAATGGCACTGAATATGCTCGTAACTTGAAATGATCTATTTTAAATTTCTAAAACTCTGTTCGTGTCACCCCTTTTTTTTTCATTCTGCAAAATTAAATTTATCTCGAATTGCCTTATCGAACGTTATATACTCGCGTGTCGATTATTTAGGAATAGAGTTAATGAGTGAAATATAAACTTGTATTCTGAAGTGAAAACTCTTTTATTCGCAAAATACTTAAACACAGATTTGCTTTTAAGAGCATCTCGTCTTTAAAAGCAATTCGGTTTTTACTTTACTTCACTTCTTTTTATAAAAATATTATCGTATACTTTTAGCATAGTTTTATATCCACTGCGGAATAATCCAACTTAAAAAAGCATCAGCAAAATTACACGTTCGAGAGCGCGGGAACAATGTTCGGTTTGAAGATCGTCTACACGTCGCACGAAAAGGACCATAAATCAATTTTAATCAATTAAGGTTCATTCTCGTTCGCAGAAATAATACGTGTACCATGACTGTTTTAAAATGTGTTGTGTCACTTAATGGAGTCGTCTCGAATTGCTTACAAGTACACTCGTATAAGAAACGCTGAAAAAAAAGCCGAGGCTGGTGGAAAAAAAGCATATGCTTGGTCGTCAATTCGTAACTCGTACGAAATTAAAAATTTTTTCAAAGCGAAGAAAATATACCAGTCGTAGCACCGATACAGACTACTTTTATTCTCATCCACCGATCATTCGTTTGTACTATCGCGAGTAAAACAACGTAAGCGCATATATCGGACTGGTCACTCACAATGCACTGAAAATAAATTTCGAAGTCGCGGTAATAAATGCAATCGGATATACTACACCAATAACGCAGAGAGATGATTTTGCCGATAACGAGGCGCGCATATATAGAGTGCGGCGGTCGGTTGGAATCGCGCTTATCTTAAAAATGCTGAGATAAGTTTCATGTCCCTCTGATTAGTCGTTATCGAGAAAAGTCTTAAAGACTGACTTCCTTTACCCTCTGCCAGTGGCTGCGTGCGCTCTGCGGATGTAGCCGCGGCGGCGGTCGTACATGAGAAAACGCGCATGGAAGTCGAGTAATTAATGTTACCGAAAAGCTTCGTAAATCTAAATAAATTTAAAAATTCATATATATACATATATAGTCGGTGAGCATGAATCAGTCGGACTCGTTTCCCCGCATCTACGCACACATATTCAAGCCGCGTATTTATACACTCACATGTTTCGCGATAAGGAGTCACCTGCAATTAAAGTCGGGGGCCTCAAGCTGTAGCAGCGCGAAGCAAGAGAGAGAGAGAGAGAGAGAGAGAGAGAAATGCCATGCTGCTCGGAGCTCGCCGGATATTTGACTCCACCTGCTGCACTTCGTTATATACTCCGGAGGCCTCTTTTTTCATTCTCGCTCTCCTCCTCGTCTTCTTTTTCGCGCTTTGCAAATGCGCCGCTTGCGCATTCCTCCATCGTCCTTCTCCTCCTCCTCTTTTTTCCTCTCTCTCTCTCTCCCTCTCTCACTATTTCTCTCTTGACTGCTGCTGCTGCGACTGCTCTCTTTCTCCTTCGCTTATGATGAGAAATAGGATACGCTGGAGCGAGGACCAGAAGATTAGATTAGAAAGAGGGAGGGCGGGGGGAGGAAAGAGTGAGTTGACAGGGAAGGAGCCCGAGAATATTAGAGGAAGGCGAAGAGTATTGGATCGGCGATCGAGCTCGAGGGACAAAAGACAAGGCGCAAAAAATGATTATAGGGTATAACGATATTGCTATGTGGGTGTAAAAAACGAGCCCATAGCCGAGGAACGCGCGAGCAGAACGAGTCGATCGGTAGCCCAGGCGAAATAGATCGAGTTTGCGCGTCCTGTTATAGTGGAACTCTGAAAAAAAGAAAAGAAAAAAAGAAGACCAGGACCGAGGGAATGAGTATGGATGTGTCGGTTGCGTATATAATGTTATTGTAACGCGCGCTACGAGCGAAAGAAGTAAATCGCTCGTCGGTGTATACGGAGGCGTGAGTTAATGTTCATAGGCTGATTAAAATGCAAATCGAGCTCAAGGATCTGTTGCTCTCTGCTTTATTCGGACATGGTTTATGCTTGTGACACGTGTCTCTTTCTCTCTCGGCACTTTGCTCTGCATGCATAATAATAATAAATAACATTTACATGCATTTTATATACTCGTATAAACAACCTCATTGAGTTTTCTAGGAATTATCGAAATAATTGCTCGGAAGCTTATTAAAATTTGTATATTTGTTGAACAATTATGCATATCGAAGTTATTCCAGGCTGCAGTTTGAAGCAGTAGCGCGCGGTTCTCGGTTGAAAAGTAGTCGTTGCACACCAATGTTAGCTACCTAGCGTTTCGCGGCATACGAAAACTTTTTCCATGCGCTCAGTGGCGCTGCATTTGTAAAAAGATAATTATCGATTGTATACTATAGCTGTTCGTGTGTGTGCGCGCGCGCGTTTATTTCCTCTCTTTAAAAAAAAAAGAAAAAAGAAAAACACCGCGTGCACACCGTTACGCGTATAGTTTCCAGCTAAATAACAGTGCTGACTGTTGAAAGATAAACGAAATGGTGCAAAAATTGAAATCTTTAGCCAAGCTTTTGTCTTTGTTGGCATTGCCATGAAGGATGTAAAGTGCACTGGTTGCTGCACTGGGAAGTACTTTATACACATAGTTGTATGGATTGGAATTATTACAATCGTGTAGCTGGTGGTAACTATATAGATGATGTAAAATATTTAATTGATGGTATGGGCACGCGATAGTAAAAAGTGAGCGTTCGGGTTTCTCCGGAGTTAAAAGTAAATGTGGGAGCGACTACTTTTACAGATCGTTATGGAGAACGTGGGCCTGCCGGACATTTTGTATAACACCGCCCGTTAGCGTAGCTAATTGGGAGTAGTGCACGTAAGGAGAAAGGAAAAAAATCGACCCTCGCGTCGAGCTGTTATATATTTAACTCTGTGAAGTTCATGAAAGAAAGCGGTAAGGCCAGGTTCTCTGATTGGTAGACGTGTCCGAAATATTCTACATTGTTTCACACTTATGCTTGTTGAATTATTTCTTCATTAATTCAAAATTTTTTCACTCAAAATATTCTCGCTTGAATTCCAAATCTAAAAAAAGTCACGCACGGAAAATATTTTTATGACTATGAGCAATGTGGAAAGGTAAAAATATAATTGCCAGAATAGCGCAGCTGCATATAAACTTTGCAAACGAGTCTAATCAAAGAGAAGCTGTGAAGCAGCAATGACGAGCTGGAAAAAGCTCGTGTGAAATTTAGAGCCACACACACACACACACACACACACACACACACACACACACATGTACAGGCGCGCGTGTACATATGAAGCCCTACTATATATAGCTATAGTGTATAGGCTCTCGACTATTAGCGATTCATTAGGGTCGGCTAAACAGCGAACACATTCCACGCGATTGTTGGAGGAAACGTCGAAGACACAGGCTTAGAAGCCTATATATATATATATATAGAAGCGCTACATTATATACAGGTATACATGCTTATACTGCATACACTGAACACACCACGTACATAGGTGGAAACGTCAGTCAGCGAGAAGTAATTTAATCGTCGACGGTGGCAATGCCACCCTACATAAAACTATTGGCCATATAAGTGCGGAACGGTGCGAGTAAAGCGACGCGATTCGATCGAGCGTAGCCGAATCGCTCAATTGATAAAAAGTAATAATACAAGGGAGCAGTGCCGCGCCGTAGTTGCGTCAATATTCACCAGCTGCAGCTCCTCTTTTCCACGATCGGGCGCGTCTTCGGCTTTTCATTTCGCGAAACTCAATAGCCGATGCTGCAGTTCCACGCTGGAGCGGCTCTGAGTCGCTTTGCTCTCCTCTCTCTCTCTCTCTCTCTCTCGCTCGCTCGCCCAGTTCTCTATCCTCTTCTCTCGCTCTTTCACGCGCGGCTAGACCGAGGGTCATAATGTGTACGTGCCCAGCAATCGGAGCGAATTCTAATCTGGCCGATGATTAAATTCCAATCTCCGCGCACTTTGAAACGAGGTATATAGGGAAAGGGAAGTAGAGAATGGGAGGTAGAGAGAGAGAGAGAGAGAGAGAGAGAGAGAGAGAGAGAGAGAGAGAGGCCAGAGAGGACAGGGCGAGCGAGTGCAAGCATTCCGCGAAACTGCAAATCTTGCGCGTCGAGCTCCGCGCGCGCTATGCCAGAGAGATCTTTCTCGCTGCTGCTGCTGCTGCACTAGCTCTCTGCGTCTATATGTAGTGTATTTGTATATACGTATCTATGTGGGCTTTGCGTGTGATGCTATGCGCAATGTCGAGGGCGGAGGGACTAGGGAGGAATGGATGGCCTTGTGTGTGTGTATGTGTTTCTGTATATATATAGAGCGCCGGAGTAACGGGAGAGCGAGAGAGTCGCGAACGAAGAGGGAATAATGGATGAGGATGGACGGGCGCGCGCCCAAGCGTCTGGCTCTGTATACGTATATACATATATATACCTATGAGCTCACGCTCTCGCTGTGATTAGATATTGCACTCGCGAAAAGTGTTTTTATTAATCTCGGTTGCGCTTTTTCTCTCCTCTCCTCTCTCTCTCTCTCTGTCTCTCTGCACGTTGTAACGGCGATTTGGACGCTGTAATTTTTGTGCTTCAGCTTTGGAAAGCATTGCGCGCGTGTAATAACAGTTCGTTAGCTTTTGACGCGGCTCTACGAGATAATGCGGGAGGAGCTTCGTGGAAGTATATAGAGGCTAAATATTTTCGGGCGGATGCAGTTTCATATAAAAACGCTTGCTTCGTATACTTGATGTTCTTGGAAATATTCAAAGCATTATATATAGCTATGGGTGAATGCAAAGCGTTGATGAATTGTGATATTTTTGTTTGTTTATTTTACGCGTGATTACGCGCTGTAGTCGCACTTACTTTAAATGCCAGGGCGTTTTTTTTAAATAATCCTCTTGCGAGTTATTTTCTTAACAATGCTCGTCGATCTTATATCAAGATATATATATATATATATATATTCCGGTCGTTATAAGACTGACTCGCTACTTATATGTGTATAGAATTGTGTCGATCGTATCTAATGAAATTGTTCGGCGTATTATGTTTTCGAAATTCTTTTCTTAACTTTTTGAAAATAAACGGATGTTCCAATGAAATTTGTTTTGTGCCTTTTCTTGACACATGCTGATAATATACACACGTGAGCACTGAATTAGAATACATTTGTTAAAAAGTGTAATATACTTTTTCATATTTCATATATCAGTACCACAACTTCTAAAAATCATAACTTGTCATTTATATTTCTATAATATTAACATTGAAATAAGCTTGGGGTAAATTACATACAAGATATGTTAACTTAGTAACAGCAGCTGGTTTTTCATTTTTTTAGAAAAAAGTTTTAGTAATCTTTCTGCACTTTTTCGTATTATGACTATGCAAGCTATATTAGTCTACAAAACCGCGCACAAGTTATCGCTTGTCTGTTTATGTTCCTGACCAATTTCTTCTCTACATAAATAAGATCAAGTAAAGGAACCTTGTCAATGTAATTAGCAACGTTGATAGGTTTTATCTTTAAAAATATCGGATGCAATAACATTGCAAGAATAAAAATGACGTACAATCGTTTATAATTAAACATTTTTAAATCGTATCATTTGGATAAACGCGTGGAAAAGTAAATTGCAATGCTGTTAACGACTTTCTTGCATTTCTTATTTTACAAAGAAGATGCAACATCAGATCTCGGCATTATACATTTAAAGATACAAGAGCTAGCAAGAACTGAATAAATATGCCGCTAATCGGAGGTAGCAAAAAAGGCAAAACAAGTCCTCCGCGTATTGGCGCAGTATAGGGCCAAAAAGAATGCGGCCGCGCGCATAGAAAAACATTTCATAATACGATTATCTTAATATAATGGCTGGCCTACGGAAGCAGCAACGCGAAAAGGAGAAAGAAAAGGAGAGAAACTGAAAGCTTAAGAGCTGCGCGCGCGGGAAGAAGTCGAGAATGAGAGATAACAGTGCGGGCAAAGGGGTGCAGCAGCCGAAGAGTAGCAGCAGCAGCAGCAGCAGCAGCGGCGGCGGCGTCGGTGGAGGCAAAGCGCGCATGCGACCGACCGACCGCCTTGCGCTGATAAATGCGGCGTGCCGGTAGCGAATTCCTGCCTCATTAAGGCAAACGCACGCTTGTGCGGCAGCAGCAGCAGCAGCAGCAGCAGCAGCTCGCAGAGAGCAAGCGGCGAAACTAATTCGAATGTGCGCGCCACGCCGCTGTTGCGCGTGTATCTCTTTCTCTGCAGCGCAATGTGTACATACATACATACATACGTGTGCGGTACGGTGCATGAGTGCAGTCAAGAGAGAGAGAGAGAGAGAGAGAGAGAGAGAGAGAGAGAGAAAGAGAAGGGTATATACCGCGTGGAAAATAATTGTTGCCCTGTAAACAGATGTTGCTGCGGTGAGGGCAAGGCGCGTGCGCGGGACGACGAAAAATCATGTATCTCTCCCTCTTCCTCTCACTGCTGCAGCCTCTTACACTCTGTACCTACACTTGTTTTCTCTCTCTCTCTCTCTCCCTTGGCTTGCTTACATAGGATATTCCACGAAATGGCTTAATTCGTGCGCCAAGCTGGAAAAGCCCAGCCGTTGTGTCTTTTTGCCGCATCGCCCGTATAATCGAGGTGTGTGTGTGTGTGTGTGTGTGTGTGTGTGTTCGCCATCAAGGAATAATTTATGCATGGAAACACGGAGGAATATATGACTACGAGCGCGCGGCCCAGCGATAAAAAAGGTTAACGCCAGCCAATCGCCTGTCAGACTGCTTGACGGACGTCTGTCTGTCGAGTCCTGCAAGACGTAAACGCTCAAAAATCACGATGCCTATTAATTTTATACAGGTCCCCCCTGCACCCTCCATGTCAGCCAGTGAATTTAACGGCTAAAATATATATATTTACGAATGTTATACAATGTTGATAGGCCTATAGGCGCCTCTGGATTTTACTATTTACATGCCGGTGTTTAGATAAGGACGTCGGCGAATCATTGCCAATAATTTTACATTTTCCATGATTTAATGGCCTTTTCAAGCATCTGTTACTTCCGAGGATATATTTTACGCGCATCGCCGATACAACGCGAAATTAGCAGGCAATTTCGCTGCTTGAAGGCTATTAGCGATTTTACGCAATTGCAGCGTAATCATGCCAATCACGCGGACATAATATCTGTCCCGCGAAATAAAGCGATAATTTGTGAGAAACCAAATTTCGGCGAAAAATGAATTTGGTATATATACACAAGTTCATGCCAGCAAAAGTGCAGTTGTACCGTATGAACCGGCCGCTTGCCATCGCCAAGAGAGAGAGAGAGAGAGAGGGAGAGAGAGAAAATCGAGGAGCATATAACATCGGGTGCGAAAGATCGCCGAGGGCATTGTATGTAGAAGACAATGGCCGAAGCTATTTCCACACCCACGTGGGGCCCAGCGTGAGTTTCTCTCTCTCTCTCTCTCCCTCTCTCTCGTGGTTTGCCCGGCATATTTTAACGGTATATACACGGGAAGGCGAGTATAACGCGCAACGCGTTTTCCTGCCTCTGCAGCAGCAGCAGCAGCAGCAGCAGCAGCAGCCGCCTAGTATACGGGAAAATGGAATCGGCGGCGGAGGTCAGGTTCTGTATTCTTCGGATGATGATGATGATGATGATAATGATGATACGTTGCGGACGTAGCTGGAATATCCCGCGATCCGGCGCTGATCTCGCGAAATTTTCGGCATATTTCGGCTCGGCCGGGGCGCAGTTCTGCTACTCTTGGGATTTGTCGGGGGGCAGGCGCGGCTACAGGGAGAGAGAGAGAGAGAGAGAGAGCCAATTCCTGCACCCGTGATGCGTCAGCCCTATGCATGCATGCATTACCTCGACACAGAAATTCGTGAGTCTGCGCTTAATCGAGCTGCTGTGCATGCGACTGGAAATGCGCGTAACGCATGCTCCGTTACATAAGCGCTTTTCTGCGCGTTCTGCATGGTGCGCGCTTGACGCTACATACGGGTCAAGGTGGAGTTTTTAATCTAACGATGTTTCCTCTCTTTGACTTTTATGAAGATTGTGTGAACACACATAGCATACAAGAATTGACAATTTGCAATACTAGTGGCTAATTGACCGTCGCGCATATCTACATTGCCTTTTTTTAATGAATCTGAAGATTGCGAGGATAATGTACAACTGCTGTAACGAGGGAATTATTGCCAAGATATTATTTGTCCTTGTTTTAAATACAAGATTATTTGAAAAGTTTCATTATTTCAGATCGGGCGGTTTTTATCTATAAAAAATCCCCCTTAATATACATATACATATATGTATATGTATATGTATATGTAGAATAAAGGAGAATGGGCGCACAGGCAGCTGCGCTATCAACTCTTGAAGCCCAGAATCCTGCGATGAGCGTCGCGCGACGAGAGACGCTGCCACTTGAAGCAAGGAATCGATTAAGCCGACACAATCGCATCGACTCGATTAGACATAGCCGTAAATTAAGCGCTTGCTTGAAAGCCGTCTCTCTCCCACCCTCTCTCTCTCTCTCTCCCTCGCTCTATACATCCCTTTACACTAATCTCTATACACTGCAAGCATTCGGCGCGACTATACATAAATGTCATATCGACGCTAAGGACCCAATTGTTCTCTCTCTCTCTCTCTCTCTCTCCATGCGAGTACATGTATATACCTATATGGCATAGAACAGTGCGGTATATAGTATTATATAGGAAGAGACGTCGGCGGCGGCAGCAGCAGCAGCGGCAAGCAGAGACCGATTGTTTCGTGGGAAAATGGAGTTTCAATTATGCTAAGGTTTGTTTGGCATTGCAAATTGCTATATCGTAAAAGCCACTACGCATATAATGACTTGCTTACAAGTCGCCGCATCCCGATGTCGTCGTCGTCATTGCCGCCAATGCCACTTATAGAACGCTCGCGCTTTTCGCTACTACTATCAGTCTCTCTCTCTCTCTCTCTCTCTCTCTCTCTCTCCCGCTTTCTCTCTGTGCCTCCCTCTTGTTCCTTCTCTTTCATGCCTCGAATCGCATGGAATAACGCACTGCGGTTAATATTGTTTACCTTGCACTACACAATATGGCGACGGCACTCTCCCTCGCTCTTTCTCCCACTCTTGAGCACTCTCGTTCACTCCCTCACTCGCCGCATGTACGTCATTTATCGAATGACTTGTATACACCATACGAAATCGATTGGTCACACCAAATTACATAAGCTCCCAATTCGTATTCGTCATTTTTTGTTTACTCTTAAATTTCTTTCTTAGTTCTTACTCAGTTATACATTTAAAAAAATATTTGCAATTACAGTTTTATAAAACGGTACAGTTATTATATAAAGCAGAAAATTGCATAGCGCGCTTTGATTTTTTCTCGCGCGCAGCGAGTTTCTCTCCTTCCTGCACGCATTATATTACTCGCACTGGACCGTCAGCTTCTCGACTAACTAAACAACTTTTGCCAAAGGCATAACTCGAATTAGGCCCAAGAAAGTGAACCCGCACGCACAGCTTTATGAACTTTATTCGCGGGAAACTTGAGCGAGGTTGTCACGGTATAACTATATATATATGTGTATGCGTGTTATTTACGTCTGTAGGCGCGTGCACGCCACTTTTTCAAGTCTCGCGAGATACAAGGCACCTGAAGAAGCTGCGCGGCCTCTGCCGGTTCTTCCTTCTCTTCTTCCTCTCTCTCTCTCTCTCTCTCTCTCTCTTCTTCGCCTCTTTCTTTATATATTGCCGATGATGCTGCACGTCGAGCGACTCTGTATATGCCGCGCACTCGCGGTGTACTTTCGCTAAGTACATCCGTGCGCGCACGCGAGCTCGCCTGCACATCTGTCTGTGTGTGTGTGTGTGTGTAAACAGTACGAAGCAAGGAAGCAGGCAGCAGCCACGGTCATTATATCGTTTCCTACCAATCTGGCGCGTGTAATAATTCAGACACGGCGCGGTTGCAGAGAAGCGGCTCGGCGGAGTCCTGCAAAGACTTTGAAGGACTTTCTTTCGATCGGCGAGAATCGACTTTGTCGGGGCTGCTGCAGTGAACGGCCGCGAGCACTAAAATGTACCGATAAGTAATCACGGTTTATATTCAATAGCTCGATTCAGGAGTATATATCAGGCGCGTTATTTCGTCATTGAGATTTGCGCGCGGAAACCTACGCGTACGATAGGTTATAGTAGAACGAATTCTTACATGTCGGCACTTTCTTTCGATTATTTCTCGCGTCGTCGGCGAATCGCCTACTTCTATTGTTTATTATGCGGACTTTTGCGTTCGAGTGGAAGGAAACTTTTGGGCGAGCGCAAAGGCTTTTAAACTGATTACTTATCACTGACGTATACTTGCGCTAATATGTATACATTCAAATATATTGCGAATGATATATATTCAATGGATTATATGAGTGTAACCGACCTGTAAAGTTGCTTGTGCGATCGATACGTGCATCTTTCATTGGATAATCGAAAATATATATAGAAACTACAATTTACAGAATTCGAATGAACCAATCAATAGATAAATTTATAATTTGGCATAAGGCAGATATGTCAAACTCTGAATAATAAAACGTATAACACAATTGTTAATATCACACGGTTAACCGAAGGTGATTGGCATTATTTCATCTGCAAGAAAACCAATATGTATAATTACTGCATGTACGAAATTACAGTTTTCTCACTCAATAGTTGCAATATATAATTTAAAAGTTTTATTTATTTCTTACGTAAGGTAATTTATTTTAACAATTAGTTAATGAGTTTTTCAAAGAGAATTATACCTATAATTACTTTGACAAATTAAAGATTGGAAATAATAAATTACCGCGGTCAAATATATTATTCCAAATTTAAAATATTAACTTCTCCTCGATCCAATACGCATTTTAATAATGCAGCTTATACTTTAATTTCGTAACTTGATGAATATATATAATAAATGCCGATCTACGAGATAGAAAGAATACTGCTTTAAACCAAAGCCAAACCAATATATGAATACCGCAGCGCTCGCGAAAAATCTCGAATTAGCATCGAAGAAACTATAAAACTATGTAATCTAAACTATCTCTCTTTTCGCTCTCCTCCGGCTCCGGTTTCCAAGGCAAAACCTTTTAAAAATGCAAATTTTCGCGATCGCTTGGCGCACGGTAGCTTTTTGCTTAAACTAGCAAACTCGGCGCGTGAATCGCTCCTTCTCTCTCTCTCCCTTCTTATTTGTACCCCCTCGAGCTTCGCGGGTATATATATATGTATAGAGCCGATGGAGAGGCCAGGGCGTTACGTGAACCGAGGGATTTCTTTCTGCCGCCACTCGCGGTGGCGGCTTGGGAACGAGCGCGTGCTCGCTAATCGGCCGCTGCCACCGCCGCAACCGCCTCGAAAATTTAAATCGTGCGCTTATGCGATCACTACTCGCGATCCGCGAGGCTGCAAGGCCTTAGGCCTTTAACCGTGCGCCGCCCGACTATCTTTTCCCCTATATTTTCTTCGACGAGTTCAACGAGCTTAGAGCATGGCAAATAAATTTATTGTTTGCCCGCCCGACTTTCTAATGTCTTATTTTATCCAGTATTATCCATCAAATTTACTGCTTCTCGATCCTCATTTTCTTCCACTATTGACATTCTAATTGGAATAATTGTGTGCTTCGAAATGGTCGTAAATTTAAAATTAATAAAAACAAAACGAACGTGTGTACAAGATGAATTATTTTGATAGCAATATAAACAGTTCCGTAACTTTTATCATATACCAATTGTTATCTGCACACATATCGAATCTTAAATCTGCAATAATTTCCGATCACCTGGAGCAACAAGAAAGCGCACTCAACAAGTACCAAAAATATGTATACCGAGACTCTATTTAAAGGCCGTTGATAAATCAATTATATCATATAGGATGCTTATACGCGCGCATGGACGAAAAATTTCGTGCAATGTATAAAGGTATCCTCGGTATATAGTGAAGCCTTGAGCTGGCATCCGCGACTTATGTCATTTCGCGGAGAAATACATAAAAAGGCCGGGCTGAAGGTCCGTGGTGCAGCCGCACTCACTGCTATGCGCATATATATATATATATATATA